>VZTR01019814.1:0-13962 GCA_013400775.1 Chaetops frenatus | reverse complement strand
GGGAAGAGGAAAAACAACCCCCCCCCCCCCCCCAGGAAGGAGGAAAAAAAAGTTGTTGTCCTTTAAACCACAACACATGTCCTGTCATTATTTCTGAAAAAGGGAAAAAGTCTGGTTTGAATAAGTGTGAGTCATGCACTTTTAGCAACAATCCTGGAAAAATGACAGAAAAGGCCAAAAGCCAGAATGGAGAAGTCATTAAAGAGTGTTAGTGAAATTTTAGTTATTATGCATTTATATATAAGAATATGTATGTGTACAATATAAAATTTTTAATTTAAAATAAGTCTGGAACAGGCTTTTTTGTTTGTTTGTTTCTCTTCTTCCTCATAGAAGGAAGATTTGTTAAAAGAAATAATTTTTGATGTATTGGAATACAGGGGAGACCATAGTGGGAATCAAATCTCATGAACAAGATTATCTGTTGATGGTTCATTGCTGTCTGGATGGTGTCCTAGCTTTGGCCAGGACTTGAATTTTATTCTACTCCACCTCATGTCATTGCTGGGAGCTGAGGGAAGGGGCTCTGGCTTCTGTGGAGAAGGGCGTGGCTTAGAGTGGAAAAATGTGGCAGCATTGTCTTGGGGTTCATATGAGTATTTTTGCATGTGCATCACTTTCATTTTTTATACTTTTTTCATTAATATTGTTGCTGTTACTTTTCATTTTCTTGTTCCGTGATTTCACCTTTTGTGCCTCCAATTCTTAATCTCCATCCTGATGGAGAGGGAAATGGGAGGGTGTTGGGGTTTGGGTGTTCCTCTTTTTCTGTTTCTCTTCACCTGTGGAATTTTTTCCCCCATCAGTCGCTAAGGGACCATAATGGGCGGGTACTTAAGGGGAACAAAAGAAGTGATTGAACTGAGGGAAACAGGTATTGTGAAGCTGGGAGAGGTTTTTTCTCCCAGCAGGGTGGGGGTACCTTGGAGTTTGGGGCGGGCAAAAGGTTTGGCTGGAGGAGGGGACGGGACTCTTGCTCTGAGCCGCCGGGGAGAACGGTTGGAGGAGCTGCTGCTGCTGCTGGACCTCGCCGGGAGAGCTGTTTTCTTCTGCTGTGGAAGGAGTCTCTGTCCGGAACCAGGACCTGTCACCATCTGTGTGGGTGCCCGGGATCCCTGAGTTTGCCTCTCCCTGCTCTGCTGGAGGCAGGGCTGCCGCTGCCCCGTCCCTGCCGCTGCTCCGGAGCTGCTCTGGGTTTCACGGCGCTACAGCCTCTGCACCCCCTGCCTACCGAGACACCGTGCCGTCCCAGCCTGCTGCCTTCCTTTCCTGAGAGCCTCGCCAGGACACCGAGATCCACTGCTCAAGGGGGTTTGTGAAAATAAAACTTCTTTTTTTATTCCATCCCTCCCCGTCCCGGCTGTGTGTGTGTGGGGGGGATCCACCACACCACCGCCACGAGCTCCCCGAGCCCGCGCCACCAGCGCCCCCTACCAGCTGTGACTGTCACTGCATCAGAAGTGCCTGCGAGCCAGCAGGTTCTCACTGGGTTCCTGCTTCTGTTTGTTGTTAGTGCCTTTGTAGCTGTTGTTTCTTTGTTTTATTATAAATACTAGTAAAGAACTGTTATTCCGTTCCCCATATCTTTGCCTGTGAGCCCCTTAATTTCAGAATTACGATAATTCGAAGGGAAAGGGTTTACAATTTTTTTTCATTCCAAGGGAGGTCCCCTGCCTTCCTTAGCAGACACCTGTCCTTCAAACCAGGACAGAGGGGAAGAGGGGACCAAGCTAGGAGCTGGTTTGGAGCCTCTGGGAGAACTAAATTGGGGAGTACCATTCCTAAACTGTGGCAATGGGGACAAGAGTCCCTGTGAGGGTTCTTGCAACAGTACTTTCAGGTGGAACAGGTGAGATTTACCTAAGCTTGTTCCTATGCTTACTCCATAAAACCTAGCTGGTCTGTAGTCCTGCTACGCAAGAATAAGCATGAATCATCACTGTTGAATATCTTAATCTACATTCAACGAGTCTCTTCATTACCTTAGCAAAGCACAAGAGGCTATCCTCATGACAATTTCTGCATCTTCAGAACAATTTCTACAGACCATTTACAAATGTCTTTTCTGTGCACAATCTGATCATTTTGCATCAGAAAGCACCTTAGAGGAGAGGCCAGTAGATATCAGATTCCCCATCAGGGTGTCAATCAACACTTTTAAGAATTTCAGTTGGTTTAAGCACAGAAGGAGCTGCCTGAGAAGAATTTACAAGACACTCTGAAAGTCCCAAAATGATTGCTTCTGCTCTGATGAGTCAAATACATTGGTGTGAAGGTGGCTAGGGGTTCAGTCACTGTAGTCACCTGGTTTCAAGTCAATGAATGGTCTCATCTATGAAAACGCCTAGCAGAGGATTTCCTGACAACCCAGGGAATTAGCAGCTTAAAGGCAGACACACACAAACACAGCCTTGATAGTGAGATGCACCACACCAGTGAACAAAGAAAAAACTTGAATTTCATATTTATAAATGAAGTTCCAGAGTCCTCGCCACAGCACAGTCAATGGTATTGCTGCAATATGAGAAATTATGTAACTTATAACACTGAGTCCTGAAAGTTCTGATAGCAAGAACACTGCTATACAAAATCAATGAGCCTAGAATAAAAGCATTTGAAACAAACAAATCTGTTTTAATGATAGATCAAAAGCTTTCATTTAGAAATTATTGTGTTTTGAGAATATCTGTTATGATTATGATCAGATTCCTATTTATATTGCAAACTAACTGGGTCAATATTTTTATCAATATTTTTGAATTGATAATGTTTGCTGGTAAAATTTATATAAATGTTGGAGGATAAGAATATAAAGAAGAGAAAAGATTAGTTATACAAGTATTTTTAGTCATGTACTAATATAAGCTCAACTGAAAAAATTTTATTTTAAATAGAGCTTTGACACGATTAGCAAGTCCAGGCTTAAAAGGACTAAAGTTTAAATCTTCATAACATAATTTTACTCTAATTCAGAACAAAGTCAAGATATTTCAAAGCTTCCAGCTAAAGTTAATTGCTGCTGCCTTCTCAGTTGCAAGAAACTATTGACTGACGAGGAACCAGCAAGATAAATAAAAGCTGTATCTCTACCGGAAATGAAGCTATGTATTGGAAATTTAAAGGCTCCTAACATCCTCCCCTTCTGATATCTTTCAAAGATATGAACTGGGAGCCTGAGCTCCTCAATGGCCTGCCAAATGGAGGAACCAGGCAGAGGTGGTATGAATTCCTGAAATATATCAGGAATTTTGTCATCATAGCCTTGCAGAAGATTTCAATATTGATCAAACAACAAATACCAATGAAAGATACTTTTTTGAAATACTCATTAAGATTGCCACAGGGCCAGACATCAAGGGAGGGATTCATCTAACAAATTCAGACATCCACAGTCTAGGCATTTTTCTGCTGGTGTGGGTAGATGTCTAGATTCAGTTTCTGATCAATGGGTAACGTGTGACCAGATGGATCATAGTAATCAGAAATTTCTATAGTGTGATTTAGATGTTTAAAGCAAACATCATCAACAAAAGTTCTTATTTTAAAAAGCACCGGTACATGGTAAAATTAAGAGGTTTAAGATTCTTAATCAATGACTGATAGAATAAAAGATACATATGAGGTGCTCCAACAGAAACGAGAATTCTGGAGTGCACTAAGGGGGAATTTCTTGGAAGAACAATTACATTCCTTTGAAAGTCATTATGGAAATAAAAGTCTGGATACTATGGTCTCTTCTGTTCTGGAGCTCTTTTCTAAAAAGGGTATTGAAAAATAGGATTGAATTCAGAAAAGAAATGCATCAATATTTTGTGGTTTGCACTGTTAAGCCATCTTCCTGTCACTTGATGTGATATAGGAGCTTAAGGTGAAGTCCTATGTAAAAGAGGTCCAGTGAGAGTTCATCAGAGGTTTCTGTGCCTGTTTATAAACTCTAGAAGATTCAGTGTGTTTACTCCAGATATAAAATTTTTTATTGCACACATCCCAATTAGGGAATAAATACTGTATCATTTGGCTACTAATATTGATTTTTGTCTACAGTGTCTGTTATCAATCTCAGACCACAGTTAATATGTGTGATTTTATCAGCGTTGAGCCTATAGCCACTAATAGATAAATGAAAAGGTCTTGTATAAAGCTTATGACGTTTTTCTCGTCAATGCATCTGAGTGCCTGTAACAAAAAAATGCTGATAAATATTTATATTATATGACTAGAAATTACTTGGTAGACCATCATAGATCAAACCAAATAATGAAAACAAACAAATAAACAATGCAAAGTGAGTGTTTTATGAAAACAAAAAAACTCACAATTTTATGTTATCTAATCTGATTTAACAAGGTTAAATTGAGGGATGTTGAATGTATTGAATATACTTATGATATTATATTATATTTATATTACATTATATTAAACATGAATTAAATACTTCCCTGTTATCTTTTGCCATCAATAAGCTAATAACTGCCTCTTTTTGGGCAGGTGCTCCCTTTTTTTCTCCCTGTCAGCTGATCTAAGACATAGTCTTATGGTCAAACAGCAATTTTTTTCTTTCTCATTGGCCTTGGTTTTCTGAGTCTTTTTGATGGGTTTATTAAACAGGAGGCCATTATCCCTTTGACCATGTAGTTAGCAATGTAATTTTGTTTGCAAGCTATACCTTCCATGCCAGCTCCAGAAATGCTTTTAGATTGTCAAAATCTGCTATTCTGTCCTGCATCTTTTCTTCCTCTTTGTCAGCCTGTATGTGAAAAGAATTGGAACCTACCAGCTATATAATTTACTCTTTTTAAAAGCATTAGGCTGGATCTCTAAAGCAACAGGATTCCTGTGTTTTTGTTGAGCTTCACTTTCACAGCTTTCACAGCTATCTTTCTCAGTGTAAAATTTAGACAATTAACAAACTAAAATCATAATGAAGAAGTCACTCTGGCTTTTTTTTTCCTGTAGAATGACCAGGTTTTATGCTAATAAAAATGTACACATTTGTTATTAATGATTGGAAGAATCAGTTTATCCTCTTTGTAAAGAGATTTACTTGGTAACTCTAGGAGTGGAGAAAGACACTAAAGTTAATTGCATGAAAATATTACTACTTGAAAATTAGGGAAATGTTATAATCCTTTCACTACAGAAAATGAAATATCACACTTCAGAAACTGCAGGACTTCATGCTGTTAGATTAAGAATTCTGTAGTTGTAATTTATTAGCATTTAGGAAAACTACTAATCAGAATATGACGGATTGTAACTTAAGTGCATGTGATGACATTAATGTATGAGTTGATTACTTTTGGTAGTTATCCCTTCTTTTTTATTATAAGTGGATTTCATATTTGAATAAGTGTTTCAGTTTTCAAACAATAGTTCAAATGCCTGATCCTTTTCTGTTCTACCTCTAATAGTACTTTTATTATATTTTTTCTATGGTTGCTAATTATCATATGATGCAGTATTGTACATTGGCACCCAACCAAACCTGTCATCCATTGTGCTCTGTTTTACATTGCTCAGAAGAGCTTACAAGTGAAGGCAAGAGAGAAACAACCACAGTCACCACAAAGTAGTCCAGCAATGGAAAGCAATAGCAATAAGATGGTGTTCTGTATGGCAACACACCACAGGGTTTTATGATGGAGACATCTGTGGCTAAATGGGTCACCTGAAATGATTTTATAGTAAAGAAAAGGGGAAAAAAAGGATATTTAGAACATAACTAGTAATAAGGCACACATAAAAACCAGATCAAATCAATTACACAGTAATTTTTTTGCATTGGTTCTAAAGAAAATTTTGGGTAGCTAGATCAGATGTAAACATCAATAGCCGACTGAAATTAAATCCTATAATTTCTGTTCAGTCACTGACAACTCTGTTTAAAACTGTTTTAAATAAGACACTGAATAGACAGTAATCTGGCTTTGTGGAATGTTACAGATCTTACAACCATTGCTGAATGAGATACCAAATATCTAATTGCTACCTGGCTGAAAACACCTGTGTTTTGGGCTTAAAAATTGCGTCTTTCTTGAGAGGTAATTATAAATCACCATAATCAGGGAAAATTCAGTGATTGAGGGGAATATTCAGGGTGAAAAAATTCTCTGAATAGAGGAAACAGGTTTAAAAAGGAAAGAAGACATGAAACTTCTGCAGCAGTTCTCGGAGCCTGGAGTTCATTTCCTCTAGTTTTATACCTGAGCTAATCAAATTAGAAACCTTACATAAGTATTCAGGGTAAATAACAGGCACTTTCATTTGTCTGATTTACTTAAGATGTCTGGCATATGTTATGTGATACTTGTGACATTTTTCTCCTAATGACTAACACAGTGTAGATATCAGAAGTTAAACTACTTGTGAACAGTTTATTGAGGAAGTGACATGAAAGAAAATTATGGAAGTGTACTGCAAGTGTCTTGTAAGACCAGTAAGGCGTTTTCAAATCTCTCTCCATGGGAAGCATTTTGATGGTTAAACACCACTCTTTGTAAATCTAACAGAATCATAAATATTTCAGGTTGAAGCTGGAACATCCTTTTGATGAAATACTATCTCTCTTCTTTGATACTACCCTTTTATAAATATAAATGGGAAAAAAAAAAAAAAAAGAACCACACAAATAAAAAGCTTGCAGCAGGAAGGTTCTGTCTGATAGTAGGTTTTATTCTTTTTCCATTTTCTAAATTCAGATTGCTATTCTCTCTGCTCTTTTGGGGATTTTGTGTTTCCTGTTACAGATTGTAAGGGGACTCTGTGGTATATATATATCAACTACTTTTCCTGTAACATATAAGAGAAATAGCAATGCTCTAGATCCTTAGGAGTAAATCAGTAGGAAGTTTTTATGAAGCATTTGAAGAAAGGAAAAACACTTTGAATAAGGCAAAACATGTTAAAATTTCAGGATTTGGTGGATTGCAAAAGAAAAGCATATTCAGGCTCAAGGGGTTATTAGAAGATCTAAGAAATAGTGCTGGCAAAACTTCTGTATTCGTATAAGCATCATTTTTCAGCAAAAAAGACATGGAATAAGATAAAAGGAATAAATGAGAAAAGGGCAATATCTCTTCCAGTACTTACTTTAATTAAGGGTGAAACCACTGTTGATTCACACGTACAAAAAGTTAACGTGCCAGGTGGGAGCTCTGCTAATACTCATGATAACTATAGCTTGATTTTCTCTACATTAGAAGAGCTTTTATTATGTAGGGGTTTTTCTTGTTCTGAGGATTTTTTCCTTTTGAAACATGTAATTACATTCTGTAGGGTTTACGACCGTTAGTACTATTGTGTAGGTGTTCTGGTCAATTTTATTTGGGCTGTTTATCTCCAGTAGTATTATTCACGAAAAATAAAAATTTTAGAAAGTAAGATTTGGAACAGTTTCCTGAATTGAATTATCATTGTTTGACCATATAAAAGAAAGAAATTTTATCTTTTTGGTCATTTTCAGAATTGAAGTATTTGTTGAATTGTTTACTTGGGGTTTTTTTCTCTCAGAATATGTTACATGTATAAACATCAATATTTTCTGTGAAAGGAAATCAGGTTTTGTTTCAGATGACATAAATTCTTTGTTAAATCATATAGGTCATTTAAAAGCAGAACAATATGTTTACAGAATTTTCTAAGGTCCTTTTAAATTCTCTACATTTCAGCAAGAAAAGTTGTTCTGATTTTGTTGGATTCATCCATCTTTTTTTCAGAAATACACCTGTATATGTGTTTATCATGCTGTCATTATGAAACAAACAAATTAGTTAGAAATCAGGATAATGATTTTTCAAGCTACCTGAATATTATGCAGCACTAGCTTTGCTTTTCATAGGAAAAAAGGAAGATCTTGCTTCTTCCTTGTCAGAATGCCTTTGTTTCTTTCATTTTTGTGTAACCTTGTTGTTCACTGAGGCCCCAGGGAACCCTGAAGCTAATTCCTGTGAGAGGAGGAAACTGGTCTGACTGCTGCTGATTACAGTGCTTTGATGTCAGCAATTCAGATAGTTTTTAATCCACTCACCCTCTCTTTTTCTAACCTGTACTTTTTCAGTTTCCCTTTGATGTTACTGAAGATGGTGTCAAAACCCTTGCTAGTCAAGATAAACAATATTCACTGTTCCCTTCTCATGCACCAAGACAGTCTCACCACAGAAAACTATCAAGCTGATTAGGCAAGATATCCCCGTTGTAAATCTATACTGATGACTCCCCAGGAACTGTTTTATTTTTTTCTTTCATGGGTCTGGAAACAATTTCCAGGAGGTTTTGCTCCATCACATTCCCAAGGATGCGGTGAGGTTGCCAGGTCTGCATTTTTCTGAATCAGCATTCTTTGCCCTCTTGAGGTGGGGACAACATTTTCTTTCTCCTAGTCCTCAGCAGTCTCTCCAAGTCACAGTGACCTTTCATAGATGACAAGGGTGTCTCAGTGCCAGTTGCCTCCCTAAGCACTTGTGGGTGCATCCTGTAAGGTCACTTGGACTTATGTTTGTCCAGTGTGATTAAACGTTCCCTAGTCAGATGCTTCTCCACGAGGGTGTCTCCCTTGTTTCAGAATTTGTCCCTCGTCTCCAAGATCTCATATTAATAAGAATCAATCTTACAAGTAAAGACTAAGTCAGGGAAGGCATTTAGTATCTTGGCCTCAGATAAAGCTTTTCCATTCCCTCCAGGTCATACGTCCCTGTTTCCACCTCTTTTACACTTCATTTTTATGTCTGAATTTTGTCATGAATCCTTTGTTCATCTATGTAAGTCTAATGGCAAATTTACTTGGCTTCTTGCTCATCAGTACAGACAATTCTTGAGCTTGGACCAGGTGATGTTGAATATCAGCTCTTTTGTACTTTTCTCTTCAGGGCTATCTCTCATGGGATCCTTCCAATACTGGAACAGCACAAATTCTGTTTTTCTAAAATCATGGTTTGGGATCCTGCTTTTTGCCTATTCTTCAGGGAAGAGATTCTTCAGGAAGAACTTTTTCTTCCTCACTAGATCTTACTCTGCCTGAGTAATCCTGACTCACAAGCTCAGCTGACTCATCACCTGTGCCAAGACAGAGCTCAATACAACCACGATTTTCTCTCATTTAAAGGGTGACTCCTTCACCTTTCAGTCTCAGCCCATCCTCCCCAAAAATTCTGTATCCAGCCAGGATAATTTAGTCTGGGAGAACCCTCATGAGGTCTCTTGTTCAAGCTTCTGATCAAAGCAAAGCCAACCCTAGGGTAAAAACCAGGTGCTGAGTTCCACTACAGTCTTGAAAACATCTATAGAAGGAGCCTACTCAAACTCCTGGAGTACCTTTTCTGCTGTTTAATGGTCCTCATGGTGAAACATACTAATTTCAAATTTAAAAAATAAAATATATAGCTTTAGTAACATTTAAAACTTTAATTTGATAAATATTAACATGAATGATTACATTAAAATTATTCTAATACATCACTTGAAATAAATAATTTTCCACAAACATATTTTAAATTGAATCATTAATTTTCTGCAAGTTTTTCATGCTGAAATACTTTCCCATCCATAAAAGTGATTCCAGAAATAAGATCTGTGGAATATGGTATTTTCTCACTATAGTTAATTTTATATCATTAAGTGTTGTAAGTCCTTACCCCTTCCACCCTCCTTTTAGAGAAAAAATTAATACTATTTAAAAGAAGAGTATTTTACAGTTCCAAATGGTGGTTAATACATTACTTATATGTTCTGTCTCATTTTGTTTGCTGCCTTCCTTCAAGACTTACAATAGGTGCAGATGGATCCTCCTGAAAGGAGGTGACCAGAAAAAGTGAAATTCCCCTCTCTTGAGAGGAGAAAGTGCACCTTAAATTTCACAGATTAGATGGAGACAGATGCAATCCAATCCCGTCAACAGAGCTTCTTTGCACAACCTGGATCTGACAAAGAGAAACTTCCTAGGGATTAGAATGTGCAGAGATCTGATGAGCTTTGTTTTAAACAAATTACTTTTGAGCCCTCTGATGAATAACTGAAATAGAATTAATGACTTTCTTATCACTAGACCTTTCTTTAAATCCTCTGCCTTTCTATCTATATATATATATGTTATAATCAAGAAGGTAATTAATCCAATGTACCCGTGAAGATGTTCTTGCAGCTCTGTACAGATAAATCACCTTTATCTAGAAACAACCATAAGTAAATTAATATTTTGTAGCAAGTAGGTCAAATTTTAAATGATAATTAGACATAAAAGACATACAGACACACACTGCCTGCAAGACAGTTTTTCATCATTCTTGAAAATACTTCTGGATGCCCAACTAAATCTCATGTCTACATTTGCATCCCTTGAAAGCCTGGGTCCTGTGAACAGGACAAGTCTCTGAGGGGTTACCTCTCTAAGGGGTCTGAGCATGATCATATTGTGCAAAGCATAGTCAAACATAAGGTCAGTGAAAGGAAAATTAAGCTCATCAAAAACTTGAATTGCCCTTTGGAGGGCCTAAACTTCTTCCTTCAGCCTAAAGAAATCTAAGAGTAACTATGACCTCAGCACAGGTACTGAGAATATTTGCGATATTCAGGCTCTCAACACCTTTGCGAGGCAGGATCAACATTACCTATTAAGACATTTACTGGCTGGACAAAGAAGCAGATCATCAGGGAGGACAATTGAAGGCTTGCACTTTACTCTTGCCGTCTGTTTAGGCAAGTGAAATACAACACAGGAATATCTAGTCTGTCCAAATAATAGAATTAATCTAGCCAGGGAGGCAAAATCTCCAGACTAGCTCACTTACCACCCCAGAGATTAGCAATTTTTCACTCCTTGATAAAGTTGTTTGGCATCTAGGCTTCAACCTCTGTGCAAAACAGCCGTGCTGCTTTACAATCTACAAAAATGAACCCATAAGACAGTTAATAAAAGCTGAGTTGTTTGATAGACACAAATTTCAGTTTCAACAGGAATTGGGCTACCTGCAATATTAAAGAAGTGTCATTAAAATCAGCCTGTTTCCTGTATGACAGTTATTACATGCTGCATAAAATCCTATTTCTCCACCCTTTCATATGAAGTAATTGAAGCCCAAATAGAGAAGGAAATAAGCTTCTTGGTGTCAGTTAAACATATCTCACCAAAACTGCTTTATGTGTTTGAACACTGAAATTGCTGGTCTGCTGAATTTTATATGCCCAGGACTCGAGAGCAGGATTTTGTCATTTAAGGAATATAGCCTTTTTAATACAAATTCTATTTGTTGCTATTAAGACCCTGACAGTCTATTTCAATAAGAAATTCACCAATTGTTTCTCAGTTTTGCAAAGCCTCTTTTTGTTCAGGAATATAGGCCTTGACATAGGTAAGCAGATAGGTTTTGAATATTTTCCAGCACTCATATCATAACATTTACATTTCCTTTTGTAGAAGGAAATGGTTTATACGAAATGACAGTTGTGAAGTTTTCAGGTTACTAACAGCTTGCTAAATCTGACTGAAAGGATGTCTTTAATCTAGCAGTAGTAAGCCTTAGCAGTCCCGCAGAAGGCTTATCTTCACCAGCATTAGAAACAGGGAAGGTGCTTTATTTCACCTCAGGTTAAGCATTTTAAGGATATACAATGCTAAAATTTTTCTCTACCTCCCATCCAAATACATAAATGCATGAACTGCATCCTACTTTTGCCTTCAGCTCTACCATCTCTCTTGTACTGCACTGTGGGATGCAATGCTGGTTATCTTGGAAGCCAGAGGACTGTGAAAGGACACACTATGAAGGCTGTAAAAGAAGTTCATATAATTGTGCATTGATGTGGAATGAAGGGGCACAGAACAGAAATCTGTGAGCATCTGAAACAAAACACTTCCTTAAATTATTAAATTCAGTTAATTCACCTTACAGCGCTACAGCTAGACCTCAAAATCTTATTTAAATTTTCACTACATTGCTTCTGATTGTGTCATGTAGTTTGTCATTGGAATTTGACAGTAACCAGGTAAAAATACAAGCATGCCTAGAAATATGTTTGGTTAATACTATCTGAAACAAAAATTCCCCAGCACAGCAGTATGTTTTCTGAATGTGATTTTCTTAGGTGATCCAAATTATCTTTATTCATTTCCCCCCAAACTAGAGGAGCCTTCTCTGGCTTTTCTGCTCAAATGAGTACATTGAGATAGTTCTCTGTACACTGGAAAAGTTGCCTGATTGACCTGGTACCAAAAAACAAGTAGCCCTGCAGGGTGACTATAGGGCTATTGGACTGAGCTGTATTTATGCAAATTCAAGTAATGCATCTTAATGTGCAATGCAACACATGAGGATTAATGGCACAGGAACAGTGTAGCAGCCTTGTTCAAAATTCCTCCCTCCACATGGTCACTTCTAACCAAGGCAGAGTTTTCTGTTACAATGGACTGTCTTTACCCATTGAGAGATGAGGAATTAAGAAAAAAATGTCAACATAAAAGTAAAAGACAGTGTCATTAGTTGTTGATCTTATCTGTAGTTTTTAACCTGAGACTGAATCTCTCACATGTGGCTCATAATACGGGAATATATAACAAAGAGTCTTTTAATTACTTGCCAGCAAAAAAAAAAAAAACACAGAAGGAGCATGTATAACATAATATGACACAATATGACCTAAACTCTAGGCATGTTTGAATTTCTTTCACTCAATAAAGAAAGGCCAACTGAACCTAAAAGTCTTTTTATTCAGGACCAAAACTACTCCCTAATTCATCTCCTATCTGTTCAGAGAGTAACTTAAATGGAGAACTACAAAGGGTTTAGTGACACGAGGCTGGATTGAGCACTGAGCAACCTGATCTAGCAGGAGATGTCTAGGGTGTCCAACACACAGGGGTGTTGGAACTACAGGATCTTAAACGTCCCTTCTAACCCAAACCATTCCATGATTATATGATTCAATGAGTACTTGAAATAATTTTTAATGTAATTTTCCTTAAGAAAAAGTAATGCTTTATTTTCATACAGAGTCAAAATATTAATTTGATTAAAGAGGAAAGGATACAGAATTTAATAAGCATTTTATATGATCTAGGTTGGAATTTTTGTTTCACTAAGAAGTTTAGAGTTTGAATCAAGGTGAAACAGAATAAAAGCCTCTGAAAGAGCAAGCTATAAACTGAGGGGATGATAGCTTTCAAAGGGTTTTTTAACAAATAATAGTCAAAGGGTAAAATCCATAACATGTGCAAGTCCCAGTGGAGTCAATGTGTTGTGACGGATGCTCATATACCACTGAGAGCCTCAGACACACAACAGTCCTCTGATTTAAATGAGATTCTACAGAGGACAAGGGCTCCAAAAAACGATAACAAAAGGAAGACAAATACATGTTTTGGCATCACAGATGCTCAGCACTTTGTCTTTTAAATCATATTAAATATTTCAGTCACACACATGGCAGAGATGCTATCTGTTCATTGGGAATTCTGCTAATATTTTTAATTATCTTTTAAGTTCAATTAAGAATAACTGCAATTTTGCTTCTCTCATTTTGTTGTTCTCTCCTGCATCAATGTCAATCACTGCTCTCTTCATTAATATCCATCCTTCACTATTAAAATTGTTTCTACAGGCATACTATTTTTAATGAAAGACTCTAAGGTTATTCCTGTATTGTGTAAAATCAGTGACAAACGTGATTGCATGTCCCACTCCTACAAGGAAAGGAGTACCCAAGATTTTTAGGTCCTGGTGGTCAAAAAAGAACATTGAAAGCTAAAAGGGCCGTAAAAAACCTTTCGTTAGCAAACTACACATAGAAAATTGGCATGGAAATTGGTATATATTTTGCCGCTATCTCCTTGTAATTATAATATCAATAAAAGAATAGAAAGAAAGAGGGAAGAAAGAGAAAACTGAAAGGGAGGTCAGAGAGCAGAGGAAAAGGCATCACCAGTCCTTGGCACAGAGTCCATCTAGATGACAGAGTGCTGTCCTGGTTTGAAGG
>VZTR01019810.1:80240-130576 GCA_013400775.1 Chaetops frenatus | reverse complement strand
AAAACTTATTTAAACATATTTACAGTGAATATTTTTTTTTTATGCATTTCATGGATATCATGAACTTAACAAGCCACAAGTTTTACATCAAAATCAGACTGCTCTTCATTAACTTGGGATAGATTAATTTCTCTGCTTTTAAAACCTCTATTTTTGAACATTTATTTGATGTGAAGTGGGGTCCTTTGTATTCATATGTTTTTTACCTTGCTGGTTCTGCAATGGGGGCAGAAAATCTGCACTCACTTACCTCTGACCTAACTCTGCTGGCACACAGTTTTAGACTACAGTACACCAAATAAAGAAAAATAACACATGCTTTTAAGATAGCTATTTCAATAAACTGATAGCCTCCAGGACTAAGAAAAAAAAGTGATGCTTTAAAGGCAAACTGGGGGCTTCTCATTTAGAAGACTTTTCTAGTATCAGTCAGAACCTTTTTGTGATACATCTGTCATAGAAAATGATCAGAAGCTGCTGAAGTAAACAAAGTGTGCATCTGTTCTGCATTATTGTAATTTGCAGATACCCTGTGCCCGCTTACAGAGGATGGCCTGAGGCTTTCAAAACTGTTAATGACATGAACAGTAGCCAAGAACTGTCTTTATTTGAAATACAAGTGTATTTCTAAAATAAACCAGAATGTGTGAATCCTCACACAGTTGCCATTTACATTAGCTTTACACCGTGAGAATTTTTTTTAAAGATACAGATTTCTCACCAAACATTCTGTGGACAAATTAAACAATTGGAAGCATTTTCAAGAGGTGTTACCACCAGTTAAAATATTAGCTTTCGTGGCTGGTCCAAATCAGGCTTTACAATAAGTGAAACTTGGTTCCCTTTCATTGATTTCTTAATGTTCATAAATTCATTAAATGTTTCATTTATCAAATTCCTTCTCTTTTCCATGTCTTTTCTGACATGGCTCTTCCATGACAGAAGGAGGCACCTGTTTCCAAAAAAATGAACTGGCAGATGGCCTAGTAACTATTGCACCATATCACAGCTGGCAGATTGAAGTAATTTTAATGAACAGAAGACAAACAGAAATTAAAGTATTCAGATTTAAAAATAAGGGAGAGAGGATTCCTTAGCTTGTCCTTTTTTTTTCTTCTTCTTTTTTTTCTAGTTAATACTCCTCTATAAAAGTAGAGTCATGAATCCTAAATACTAATTGTTGAAATTCAAGACAGTTTGGGACTGTGTAGCAGCTCTGCATATGGACATCAAATACACTATAGTTGGTAGTGCATATGCTGTGCATGAAGGTTTTATCCATGTATGCATTGTGTCATTTTTCCAGTTTACTAGGCATCTGAAAATCAGCCTGGTTTCAATGGAAATATGTGGAAAGCCATACTTCATATGCTTTTCATATGAGACATAAGACTTGACTGTGTAATACTGGACATCCTCCATTCTGTGGGACATCTGCCAAGCTCAGCAGAAATAAAAGTTACAGGCAGGAGAATAAAACCAGAGGAATAAGTGATTACTAAATCCTTATTCTGTTTTTAATGTTTATATTCTGCTCTGTTGTCATCTGTTAGAGTCAATTTATAATGTCTCTGAACTGGAATAGCCATGTATTCTGTACTTTAAAATGCTTTGTGGTTAAAACTTTAAAATGTTTAGTGTTCATAAATGAATGACAGATTTTCAGAGGTTCTCAGTGTAGGTTTAGAGACATCCCAAAATTCTAGTATATCTCCCTTTGCTTCTTTAGGTAAGAATGTATCTCTGATCTATGAGCTTGGAAAAGCCTAAGAGCCTTTTAATATGTTATGTGCATGAGTAGTTTAGGTTGTATTTGAAATGGAAACTGCAGCTGTTACAAATTTTCTCAAGAGTTTTGGGATAAAAGATAAATCTTGCCTTGTTTTTGGGTGATTTTGTCAGTGATTATGTTACTCTGTCCTTTTGGTCTGTAATGTCCTAGACTGTGAACTAATTAGATTAAGAAAAAAATGATAGCTTAAATTTAGAGGAAATGATTCTATTCCTCATGGTTACATTAGCAAGAAAATTATCCTCTGCAAAATGGCAATAGAAGGCAGCAAGAAAGTAAAAATCATATTTTTAGCATGATTTTGAAAGCAAGAATCCTGGTTTCTGAATAGTTCAGTTAGCAGTCCCAGAAATGTCCCAGAAAGTCCCATTGTAAGACTGTCCTTTCACATTTCCAGAATGTGAAAGTGAATACTGATAACATCTACATATTTGACATTGCTTTCAAGATGTTGTTTTCTTGTATCTATTTATAAATCTAATACTGTTTAACTCCTTTTTATTGGCATGTATGTGTTTATTGTACCCAATGAGAAGCAAATTCCCTCAATACCTTGGATGCAGTAGAAAACTTCAAATTAAATTGGAATTGGAGTCCTGTCTACAATACAATCCCCAGTCACATACAGATGTCACTTGCTAAAACTTACTGTGGCTGCAGATAGAACTTCTATAATGTCCAGGTTAATGCATGCGGAGGATTTTTTTAAGCACTTCCACTCTAACAGACTTTAACAGTCTAACAGAAAGAACTCTGAGAGTATTTACCTTCATTTATAATGCTTTCTGTATTAGTATTAATTAAATTACAAGAGATGGCATAAATCATCTACTTGGCATCTCACTTTATATCCTAGGTTAAAAAAGGTGCCACCAGGCTATTATTTTCTGCAAGTTATATGCTGCTTCTCTAATATTCTAGACTTCCACTGCAGTTTCTTTGTCTGTGTTACATCTATGAAACTTAGAATAATCCCTGTATTCAATACATTGCTACAGACAAGAAAAAAAGGAAATTTTACATATTCAGGATACATATGTAAATTACTATTTTTATTTAATAAAGACAGATTGTTAAGCCTGGCACTAATTTTATCCTTTATTACCAGTGAAGACATGAGAACTTGAAGTTCTGCTTCCATACCAGGGAAATTGGCTCAAACTAGGAGGAGGGAGACATAGCATCATTTTTTGTGGAATACGTCCTTTAAATGTTAGTTTACAAAGACATGCTGAGTCAAAAGGCCAATTTTATCCAAAAATTGTTTTTAAAAATGTAGCATACTCAGATATACATAGCATACATGACAAAATAGCCAAGATAAAACAGTTTTAGAAACCTGTTGGACTTTATGGATGCATCTGATTATTGCTCAGGAGCCCATTCTGGGAAGGACACCCACCTACTTCTGTGGCTTCTCTGGCTGATGTGCTTAATGTATGCACGTGACTATAATCTATGAGCACATGATTATGTTCTGCAATGACTCACAAATAATTTTAATATCCCAATTAGCTCCTAAAAAGTGCTCTGTTTTATCTACATAGCTTATTTTCCAGGATAAAAATCAGTTCTATAGCTCCTTTTTACCACTCTGTGGTCCTTGCTTATACTACAATGGCCTCATATATCTGACTAATAGCATCTTGCTGCCTTGGTACACTTTGGTCACAAAAACTTTTCACTGGTTGCTTTGCTTGTAGTTGTGATGTATTCCACCAGTTTTCTCTCTGCATTTGACTAGTTTGGACTAACATGGAAATGAAAATTGAGTGAATGTAAATTTTTTGCTAAAAGAAGGCCTTAAGTGTTGACAGGACAGCTTGTTCCAGCCCAGAATTTTCTCTGCGCATAAACATAGAATACATTTCATAAACCAAAAATGCGGTTTTTGTTTGTTTGCTTTTGAGCTGTTTTCTGAGTTTCTTGAAAGGACATGATTCTTAAATGAAAAGAGACATTCGGATGTGTTTAAAAGGGAAATACTGTGATAACAAAGTACCAGAAGAGCAAGCAAAGCCTGCAGTAAGGAAGCTGAAACTAGTATGCAGGTAATAAGAACAGACCCAGTCGTCTTTGCAGCCAATATTAATCGCAAGGAAGAACAGATGTTTATATTGTTCTATTGATGTAGATTTGGTAAATTTCGACTTTGCCGCCATTGCAGCACATTACATGTGCATTACACGTGCTTTTACATTATCATCTGAACTGTAATCTTGCATTTCTAGAAAATCAGCACTTGGGGAAACTGTGTTACCATTTAAAAACACAATCAAAGTTTTACTTTGATCTTTTTTCCACAGTAGAAAAAAAGAGGTTAAGTTTATGTGCCTTTGCCTTTTCTCTTCTGGTGATGTTGCACTGTGATTGTGTTTGTCTGTATGATTCATTAAGAGCTCACTGGCAGATGGTCACGTACACTTTCCAAAAGTGCTTGATGCTAATAATCAGCTTTTAGCTTTAATATTCTTTTCCTACGGTAAGTAATGCCTAGAAATACCATGGTTGTTTTAGTCACTGCCATCTAAAAACCTTTATCCTTCAGTAAAAAAGGTTTCTCTGTACATGTTCAGTATTTTATGAGTGAAACCTACTGCATGTATGGATAGTAGTGACAGAAAAATTAGTGTTCTGTCTTCCATATATGAACAAAATGGAAGAATGAGAGTTTCACAAGACCAGAATGTGCTAGAAAACCTCCTGGCTCCTGCATATAATGATTTTTTGTTGGTTAAGCCATTGGAGCCCCACAGGGGTTATAAAGCTAAAGCTTCAGAAATCCTGCTTTGTCTTACTTGATCCTCACATTTGTTATGGTAGAAGGAAATTGTTTATGTATATTTTGTTTATGTATATTTTATTTCATAACAGTAAATCAGGCTTATATGCAGTGTTTATCTGTAATAGTTAAAATGCTGTCCGTCCAAAATACATTCCATTTATTTAAAAGGTGAAATTGTAAAGAACTGCTTCTATGTAGTGCAGAAGAACGCCTATGTCAAGAAACGTTTTATAAGAGGAAAAATGTGTTGAATTATGGGCTTTTATCATTATATTATCATTTATTTAACAGTAGTTCTAGATGGAATAGCTGAAGAAGCCAAAATATGGTGGAACTTTGTGGAGATCCTTTATGGCTATGTTGGGAAGGGAAAATTTCTGGTCTGGTGGTTTTAGTGGAGACAGCTGTTGAGATGCTCTTGTAGGCTTTTGTTTATTATAGTTGTAGTACACTATATCCAGGCAATAAAATTAGTTACAAATATCACTCCCTCAAAACACACTGTCATGCAATGGTTCCAGCAGAAGTGAATCTTATTTATTTAATTAAAATTCCCTTATTTTTAATAAATTCCTTGCTGTTTCTTCATTTAGTCATAAGCAAAAGGTTGTACTGCAATTCTGTTCATGTTCTTGGAAGAGAATATGACACTGAAGTCCATGACAATGTGTCTCTACAGTGGAGGATTATAGCCTACAGAGCTGATATTTTTCTGAATGTATTTCTCAGTTGCATCTCCTGAGAGCATTAGAATGTACATATTAGCTGAAATAGCTCATCTTCTCAGGCACTTCGATAAATGTGTCTAAGGTACAGTCTTAACAGCAGAATTCTCTCCTCCAAAATTGAGGCCAAAGTAATTTGCAGCTAATATGAAGAAAATACCCCAAGAATATGTGCCAGATTTTGTCCTGCTAGTCTGTTTCCCTGATATAAGCATTTTAATAGGCTCCTTTGATTCCTAACTCCCATACCTTTGCTACAACCACACGAACAACAAAAAAAATCAATTTTAAAATGAATTCAAAAGTTAGTTGTCAAACTAAATTTCATCTTCAGCTGATTTACTTTGCAATGATTTTGACTTATTGTGCTTGTGAGTATATGTTTTTATATATGAATATACTTCTGTTCTTTTTCTTACTGTTTTGTGATTTATTATGTGTTGATGAGGTTCTGTTGTAGACCTTGGAGGTTTTTTCAAAGACAAGTTCCACTGTCATGTTTTTCTTACATAATTTATGTCTTGTACATTGAAGTTATTTATCAGAAGTATTTAAAAGATGGTCTAAATTCATAAATTTAAAAAAGTATTATTTAATATTTGCCTGAAGTTGGTCCCAGAGGCTGCAATCAAAGAGTTTCACTTTGCTGATCAGTATATTACTATTACAAAGGTAGTATTTCTTCATTATTTTCCACTGAACATAAAACCAGACTTTGCATTTAAATGCATTGTACAAATCCAAAATAAAGGATAATGTCTGCACCAGGGACCTTTTGATCTTCAGAAGAATATTTCTGTCCCTTCTTTTTTCCCAATCTGACTGAAAGGTCACACTTTACCTATATTTCATTCTACCAGATTTATTTGTGGCCTGAAGGCTTTATCAAATGCATTTCAAGCAGAAAATTCTGGCAGTGGTTCACACGAGAGAATTTTTTCTGTGGAGATGAGGCAGCCTGATTCTGTTCACCTTCAATAGTCTTTGCTGCATGTCATGCCTACTTTTAAATCTATTACAGAGAGAGGAGTCTAACCGCAGTTATGTGTCCCTGAGGGACAGGAATTTTATGGGTAGTCTGAATGGGGTGGAATTTTGTTGGCTGTTTTAACAGTAACTGTTAATTAGTATCTGTCTTTTAAACTAATATGTTTTGCACAATCCAAGGGAAAAGTATAAAAATTCTGTTTAGTACTAACTTTCTAAAATCAAAGGAAATACACATTTAAGAATTAGTTTAAAGGGGTCTTCACTGTCATGTTAAAACTGAAAAACTTGTCCCAAAACTTTAGTGATCTACCAGAAGTTTTGCCTAGCCTCAGAGATTCCTGCCTGAATCAAGGGACATTGTAAGTGCCTTGAAACAGTTGTCATTTCAACACAAGGCAAGGCCAAACTCTACAGATTTTATTAAGAACTATTATTGACATTCTGGACTTGAAGTCTAACATGAAGGAAGTAGATAACTATGTCGTTAATTAAGAAGTTTTGCACAAAACTTTACCGTGTGGAACTATATAGTGGTGTCAATTGTGGCTTAGAGGAAAAACTATAAAATAGGGAAGGCATAAATAACTGAAAGGTCTGTTTGTCCCATCCTATTGGGTTTTTGGTCTGGGTAAGCTCATACTTATGAAACTAAAGATGTGTTTCTTGAAGCAGTACCACAGTCTGATCCCATTATTATTCTCTGTGTGATGTGGATTGGGCTGGCTGCTGCTTACTCATGTAGGAGATGCTGAAGGACACATAGTGGTTCATCTGATATTAAAAGCAGACAATATTTTTTCTTGGGTTTTTTGCTTTGGGTTGGTTTTTTTGTTTGGTTTGGTTTGGTTTTTTGTTTGGGATTTGTTTGGTTGGTTTTTTTCTGGAGGTTCATAGAATCATAAAATGGTTTGAGTTGGAAGAGGCTTTAAAGATCATCAAGCTGCAACTCCCTCCACCATCGACAGGGACACCTCCTTCCACTAGACCAGGTTGTTCAAAACCCCGTCCAATCTGGCCTTGGACACTTCCAGGGATGCATCTCCAACTTTGCCACCTGTTCCAGTGCCTCACCATCCTCACAGTGAAGAATTTCTTCCTAGTATCTAATCTAAACCTACCCTCCTTCATCTTAAGGCCATTTTGCTTGTCCTGTCACTACATGCCCCTGTAAAAAGTCTCTCTCCAGCTCTCTTGTAGTAAGTACTCCCTTAAAGTACTGGAAGGCTGTTCTAACGTCTCCCAGAAGCCTTCTCTTCTTCCCCAAACGGAACAATNTCCCAACTCTCTCAGCCTGTCTTCATAGGAGAGGGGCTCCAGCCCTGGACTTGCTCCAAGAGTTCCATGCCCTTATGCTGAGGACCCCTGAGCTGGATGCAGCTCTCCAGGTGGGGTCTCAAGAGGGCAGAGCAGAGGGGGAGAATCCCCTCCCTCGCCATGCTGGTCACACTGCTTCTGATGCAGCCCAGGATATATTTGGCTCTCTGGGCTGTGAGCACACACTATCATCCAGTCTCCTGTTGTGTTTTCCCCAACAGCATCTCACCACTGGTCTAGGGCTGCTGGCTTCTTCTCAACAACACTGCCAAGTCATTCTCCTTTTTGATGAGATCATTTCTGAGACTTAGGGTTTTTCCAGGATTAACTGCACTATTTCTATTTTCATGCTGCCTTTGGAGGGTGTTGCAGACATTGTAGTGGTTATTTCTTTCATCAGAAATTTTCGGCATCCTCTACTGGCTTTAACCATTTACAGTGGATCTTTTTTCTACTGCATTCCATATTTGCCTGGAACACAACTCCAAGCAGCTGACTGGGGTTTTAACTCCATTTGCAGGAAGCCTTTGGTTCATAAGACTAAGAAGCAGTGCTCTCCACAAAGATACAATGTGCACATGGAGTTATCCAAAATGACATTTGTTTGATTAATTATAACTCCTATTATAGTGTCATTTTAAGTTTGAGCTTCTGCCTGGGTGAATCAGCACTTCCAATTCTGTGGTTAAATAAATTTAGGAAAGAAACCACATATGTTGTAATATATAGGCTGTATTGTACTCAAGCAGACAATTGTATTATGCTGTGTTTGCAGGTCTGGTATTTACCTTTTCATGGGTATTTGTCTTTCTCATGGTTAATTGTAAATGAAGTAGACAGAGGTCTTCCATCTGGAAAATAACATTAACAAAAACTGAAAATTAAGGAAAGAGAACATTGGAAAGGATTCTTACTGCTCTTATCTTGTGGATCACGCTGAGGAAAACACAGGAACATTTCCACTTTAAAAAAGTTCAAATCATATGTTAAAGAATAGTGTATTTCAAGTATTATGGTGTTCTAAAAATATTTTTTAATTATTTTACACAGGTGGTATTATATTTGTATGGCATTAGAGGAATTATTACCTTTAATAGCTTTCACAAGACACTATTAGTGGAAACCCTGCTACCCATGTTGTATCTCAGAGAACTGCATGCCATAATTAAGTGCTCTTAAAAAGCCAAATTAAACTGAATGAACAAGTAACCAGTAAGGATGTTCTCTTGAGCATTCATTCTTACCATGATGAATGATGCTTGTTTTTCTCTTCTCTTTAATTAGAATGTTTCTACATTTGCCAAAGAAAATGTTGGAATGTGGACAAAAACTGAAATTATAGGAACAGGGTTTGATGTAATAGCTTATTTGTAAAGGAAACACAACTTGTTTGGTATTTTATTGAAACAGGAAGTTCAGAACCTCAGTACACACAAGCACAACAAATTCTCAGGTGCTAGTTGAGTCATCTGTTGTTGGAAGTAGCCTCATAGAAGCCTTCCCCTTGATTTAGTTTTAATCTTCAATTAACAAAGGGAAGGAAATTACATACAGATTTAGTTTTAGATTATGTGCAAAGCTCTCTGTTGCTTTTTAGCTGTCACCCTGATGTGCATGCTTTCTGACTGTATCATGCTGGCACTACCAAAATGTGTCTCAGTGAATGTATTCAGGTTTTAATGAACATAAGAAACTTGATGTATTATTTTAATTTATGAAATAATATAAAACTTGCCTAGTCAAAGTATTTTGATTTTTCCTCCTCTAGTCATCTCATACCTGATTTCAGCTTTACTTCAAACTGGAGAAGTAATCAGCTGTGATAAGGTTGCAAGGAATAAAAATGACTGTTTTAAGTTTAGTATGGGGTTATTTAATTTTTAATTGTCATATTTGTTTGTAAGAAGAGGTCTGTTATATAGCAGAGAAGAACATGATAATACCATGTAGTTTGGTTTAGCTGTGAAATCATTAAAAACCGCTTTGGAGTTTATGTGTGTATCTTCTCAGGAGAAGACTTAGCTTTCCCCATCCTTCAAAGTCTGTATGACTGGCCTGTCTTTCATAAGAAGGATTTATTGAATTCCCTCCAAATCACATCATTACTGTTTCTCTGTTTAACCCCAGGAGTATTCCAGTGTTGTGCAGTGAGTTCTTGCCTCCATTAACAGTCTGAGCAATGATGGCTTTATAGGTCTCCCAGTATCAGTCCACAGCATAAGAACAAATGCATTACACTATAATCAATAATTTCATTTTGAGAAAAAATTCCCTGGGTAGCTTTAGAGCTACCATGCTAGCTCCTTAATGTTAAGCCTAATAGAATTTTGAAATAAAAATACACAGATGATCCAATGAGTGTGCAGGACATTTTTAAACTTCTTCCCTTATGTAGGACTAGCTAGATTATATTCTTTTTCCTCATTCTCTGAGTAGTGTATAGACTTCAGTAGAGTATCTGTGTAAATAAACAGTACCTTCTATTACATCATGAGAGTTTGCACTGTTATAGGACTTAAGCTGTATTCCTGATACACCCACCTTATTCCCATGGATTTTAGTGGGACTTCTGGATTGGGTCAAAGCCAGATATGATAAATATTTCTTTACATAGATTTACTAGAAAACTAGTTTGCAGGAGAAACATTATTGAGTATTTGTATTTTATCTAAGATATCCAGATGTGTGACTAGAAAATAACCAGTAGTTTTGCCTGAAGACTGTGACTGTTTCTGTGCTTCAGAGTATTTATCTTGCATTTAAGCTCAAATCCCAGTTGCTCATATTTTATGTACAGTACTTGCTGAGCGTCCTTTGGTTTTCTGGAACTGCTTCCATATGCAATGACAGCCTCTTGGAAAGGCTTTCTGCTTTCACTAAGGCTAAAGCACTTCAGGTAAAATCCAGATAGACTAGAAAACAGTAGACACTTGATCCTGCACCGGTCTTAGACAAAGAACAGCAGGAATATTGGAAAGGAACTCAGAAAGGAGGACAGGGTCAGGAGTTTGACCTTACAAACTTTGCCCAGCTAGCATGAGAAGTCACTGAAAGTCCACTACCATAATAAGTCTGCCTAGTTCTCTGTATTTAACTGCGTCATAACTGGCAAGCTCAAATTTAAAACAAACCCAAATTCCATATGCAATTTACAAGAATATTTCTTTTTTTTCTTTCTTTTTTTTTTTAAAAAAAGGTTTCTAGAAGAACACCATTCGATTTTTAGTAAACAGACTTGCTTATGAATTTATTTCAGATTGCCACTTCAGATTAGCACTTCAATAGTTTCACCTTTAGAGTCATATTTCTTTTTTATCTTCATTAAGACAGTTCCTGCAAGACCAAATGCAAATATCAAATAAGTCAAATTAATATTGTTCCATTATCTTTGTCACTAAAAAAAAAGTTAAATCAGAAAGTCATAAAAAAAGAAAAAAAGGGGAAATGTTATTACATGTTGAAATCCCAAATGCATCTGAAATCCTAATCAGGAATAAGATTATATTCTAAATAAGGCTTATGTTTCAAACTTCTTCTTACTCGCAGCAACAACATGTTAGATTTCTGTTTTACTCCAGCATTTGATCAGGTTACTGACACAGTGTCTGCTCTGCCTTCTGTAGACTCTTGAGAAGAAAACAGTGGAGGAATCTGCTGCAAATTTGTTTGGTGTATTAGCTCACAAGTTCATATGTGTCAGTTCCTCAAACAGGTACTGGAATCAGTTGGTTTTAGAAGAGTATCATTTGTTACCATGCACAACTTATGACTGTGGTTTGTGAATTCATTTTTTCACTTTATTAAAACAAATCCTTTTGAAATACTTATCCTTAGCTTAAGAAATAAGAAGAGCAAAGAGAATAAATTTAGCGTCAGGTACTTGGCCACTACCCCACCAACTTACATAGCTTTAAAGTTACTCTGTTTTCACAACATAAATATTTTCCCCTCAGTTTTACAAAAGACCATCCCAGCTTGCTGTCACAATATAGTCAAAGTTTTTATATTATTGCACGCTAAAAAGTACAACAGTTCATGAAAATAATCTTCAAATAGAAATCATTAATCATGTCTTTTGTTTAGCACCTATGATGAAAGTGGTCCTCTCCAAAAAACTTTTCTTGAGTAATGGTAATTTTATGATAAAAAGCACCTGGTCAAATATTTGAACACCTAGGGGGGTTTTTTGCTCTGTGCATGCTGGCAACTCCATTTGCTACTTTTATTGCTGGAGGATTAAATGTGTCTGCCTTCCATCCTTCCTATGGGATCTTCCAACTTGTGACATAGATTAAATGAAGAGGAGATGTTATTACACATAAAGAAGTATTTCTGCCAAGGAGTACTACTCAGGGAAGTTGTAGACCAGAGGTAATCATTATAGGAGTTCTTTTGGGAGTTTCTGAAAGCAACCCAAATCAGGTCTAGTTTTGCAGTTGGCAGCATTCCACAGCAGTGGCACCATGTGTGATGCCAGGTAATCTCTTTGAGTGGGCTCGTTTTTGAGATTCTCAGACAATTTTAAAGACTTTTCGCTGTTGAGCTTTGATGTAATTTCAACTGACCCTTTAATTCATATTTTAAAACCCAAGTGTTCCCTGCTAATTATCATTGTAGTGCATGTGTAAGTAGAGAGTTTGCATGGGACTTTTGAATGCAGCTCTCCAGGTTTCTGTTGTGCTTAGTCATTACCATGCTTTTTCTTTTTTTTAATTTAAGAAAAAAACCTTTTAATTATACATCACATTTTCATTAATATTTGGTCTGATATGTTGTAATATATTGTGTGCTAAACAGAAACATTTTGTGGGTTTTTTTGATGAGGGAATACTTTAGGCTGCCCTACTTAGTTTTTCCTCTGTTGATACCAAAAAAATAATTAAAATAAGAAAGCAACTTTTAAAAAAAACTTTTTTAAAGCCAAGTCTGTTTTATTTGTTTCTCTGCAACATATCAAAAAAGACTGAGAAAAGTCAATACTCAGAAATTTGAAGAAAAATGAACTCACTGTGTTCAAGCTTTGACATATTTCATAAAGCTGTTGAAAACCAAAACATGAAAGCCAGATTTATGAGCTTTTTTAAAGTTATTTGTAGATTCCCAAGACGATTGTGTTCCCATCACTTACTGTAGCCTCTAAAACGCAAATGATGCTTAAAAATATTCATGTTTGGCACACACTGAGTTACTGCTGGGCGTTGCAATGGCATTCAGCTAAAACTGAAGAGTAGAGAGAAGAATGTATTCTGCCTTCATGCAAAATGATTCAGTCTGCTACGACACAGCAAAAGGACTCACATTTTCATATTTTAAAGATAAAATGAGCAATTATTTTTAATGTTAATATTACGTTCATTATGGGTTAATGCAGCTGTTTGGGGAATGAGCCTTTTGGGAGCATCTGTGTAACCCTTCACATTTGCCAGGCTTTTCCTTTCAACAAGATCACTCACTTTGTTATTACTGGAATAGAAGACTCTTTTATTTATCAAAGTATTATTCATCTGCACATTGCCAGGTATAGCAAATCTGTTGACAGCACTGGATTTATCATTTACTGTTAAAGACAAATGGAAGGATTCCCCACTTCCATAAGCCAGCAAAACAAATATCATTCTTGAAACTCACTGCACAGTATCCTGTGTTGATTAAAAAAAAAAAGTTGGACTGTCCAAAATGATTCAATATCTGAAAAGCCTAAGGTAGTTGAAATGAGCTTATAATTTTGAATTTTTTTCTTTAATGCAAATACTAGGCTTCCATGCCTTGTGTCTTCATTATTTGTAGTATTTAACCATGGGGAGTATCAAGTTGTTTTCCATTAAGTGCAGCATGTTATTAGCTCATGGTATTTCTGTTTCAGTGTGGTCTTTTACCACTGAAATATGGTTATCTGGAAATGTATTCTTTCAGTCTGTGAAAACGCAGATGTGTTTACTCGCATATGATTGAACATTGCTATTTACTTCATTAATACTTCATTCCTTAAGCTACCCTGCTGAAATTAATCATGTACTGGCTTCATGAAATAGGCGCTGTTCTGCTAAGCCAACAAACAATTTGCCTTATGTGGATTGGGAGAGTTTGGTAAGCCTAGAGGATATCTTATATGAAATATGGGTAAATAGTTGTAATATGAGGGAATAAATGCCAAAATGCAACTAATCTTCCTCCTTCTTGTTGCTGTATGAGAATGCACTATGAGATGCCAGTATGTGCAAGTTGCAACTGTTAAAAGACAGCCTACATTTGGCTGAGGTCATTATTTTTGTGCAGTTAATAATTCTGTTTGAAAGAAGCATCCCATACTTGTATCACTACCCCATTACATCTGCCAGAAGTGACTCCATGCTCCCTGGGTGCCTGTGTCTAGGAGTCAGTAATCCAGGAGACTGGAATGGGATCTGCACAGTGCGTGAGTGAGTGCTGAGAGCACTACACACGCTTCAGGCTCTGCTTCCCTGAACTGAGCCCATCTTCTGGGTGTATTTCATCCAGGCTGAGTACAGACTGTACCCTAATGGCTGCTCCACAGTGAGAACTACAAGTACACTCAATGAGAATGACTAACAAATTAGTTTCAAAATTGCATTAAATTAGACCAGTAAAAATGTAAGTATCATTTTGCCAAAGGTCCTGTGAGGATAGATCCATCAAGAATAGATCTTTGTCAGCTGTGAGGAAACACAGGTCCATGTATATATTACATACTTTTAAAGTTATGGCTGGTTGTCTGAATCAAATTATTTGGAGGCTGAGATTTTCTTGGTTTGTATGTGGTCTCAACTGCTTTTGTTCAACTGTCAGTTGAATTGAGGGAATAAACTTTCTGTTCTTATTTTGCTTGCTTTGTGTTTTTGAGACATGAACTTGCATGCATTTACAAACTGTTAGTCGGAGAGTCCTGCCAATAATGCTAGATATAAAATGGTAGATTCAACATTGCTCACTTAGATCTCCTGCACAGAAGATCCCTATATGCTCACATGAGCTCTCTGTCATAAACATAAATGAAACCACCACACTAGCACATGTAGGAACCATTGGCATATGTATAACTATTCCATCCATATACTGTATTTGTTATCTAAGCTTTTGCTAAGCTACTAGGCCATAAAATCTGATTAATCATGACCTAAAGTAGTAGAACTGGAGATTCACTCTGTCAGTTCTTTAATTACTAGACTGTCTTCATCTCACCTCGTGAGTTTTCTCACTTTCACCCTTGCGAATTTCCTCCCTCCCAACATCCCAAAGAGTGGGAAAGCAAGCAGCTCTGTGGTGCTTAGCTGCCACCAGGGCTAGACTACAACAGATTGGAATTAAAATAACCTTGAGAGATGGAAGGAATGGTCAGAAATAAGTATGGAGTTCAGTAACAACAAATGCAAAGGCAGAGAAATAATCACCTGCAGAATGACAATGCAGTATTTCTGCCTGAAGAGCAACTTAGTAATTTAGAGGATCTGAACCATATATGTGAGCTCTGTCATACTCAGATATAAGATGCAGGCATACAAGGATGTGTTAACAGGAATGCTAAGCATAAGATACATTAATTGTTTGCAGTGTGCAGAGAGCAGTGGTGGGGCCTGAGCTAGAATACCAGGTATACTTTTGGGCACTGCACTTCAGGGAAGATGTTGGATCCATTGGCAAAAATCCAGAGGAGAATAACAAAACGATCAGAGGTCTACAGAATATGACCCCAGTACAAAGACTGAAAGAACTATGTTTGTTTAGTCTAGAGATGACGGAGTGGAGACATGATAACTGTCTTCAAATATTCAAAGGTTGTTGCAAAGAGGAAAAGAAGAAATTGTTCTCCATGTCCCTTGGCACTAGGACAAGAAATAATGGGCTGAAAATGCATCAGAGGCAATTTAGGTTATATCATTAAAGAAAGCTTTCTAACTGTGAGAGAAGATAAGCATTGGACTAAATTGTGTAATGGAGGTGGAAGTTTTCTGTCTTTGAATTTTAATGGGATTCCTGGGAACTTGTCACATGTAGTACCTGTAACCCTCATAGTATGCCAGTGGTGCAGGACTCAGAGTGCATGTGCTACAGTCATACACCACTTTGGCATGAGGCATGAAACAGGGCTGCTTTATTGATATTCTAGTGAGGAAAACACTTCCCAATTATAATTTGCAGAATTTTGATATAAATTTGCAATTGCAATATGCATTCTTATCACTGCCTGGTAGTCATTGAGTTGTCTTGAAATAAGACAAAACAGAAGAAGGACAAGTTTTGAGGTATTTTGGAAGAAATTTTTAAATCTCTAGTCCTGAAAAATCCTTCCTTAGTTAGCTAATTTGTAATTAAGGGTCTTTGTAATTTCAAAAATAATTAGTTTGTGTTGAAAACAAATGCAAATATATTTATTTCAGAATATTTTTTAAGTTCTAAACAGTTGTAGTAAAGTGACCATATCTTACAATATTATCAGAGGGTTTTTAAATTATATTTATATTGGAAATACAGCTCCTTGATTTGCAAGTCATAGTTAAGGGAAAAGACGTTGCTTTACCCTGATTTGTTTTTTATTAATCTATAGTTGATTACATTGAATTATGTAGTTTTTTAAATAGTGCTATCTCTGGAAAACAAGGAAATTAAACTAAAAATAAGTGAACTTATTTTTTTTTTCCTGCAAAAATCTGCTATGCCGGAAAAAAATTGTTCAGACATCTTCCAGTATAATTTTGACTATCTGCCAAACAGTAGATTTATTTGCCAAACATTTTCATACAGTATTTCCACTGGGACTCAGTCTTTCAGAGAATAAATTGGCGAAATTAACTTTTCTTATCAGTCTGTGGGATTTGAGAGAAGCACAGCTGTCTGCCAAAACACAGTAGAAAGAAACAATATCAGCTAAATTGTCTGGATTCAAATGTTCTTCCTTTCGCCCTCGCCTTGGCCAGGAAACTCTTCTATGAAGGAGTATCAGAGGAGGGGAAGAAACTGTTTTGAAGAACTTTCCAGATAATACAGTCTTGACTGTATGCCATTTCTCCTTTTACTTTCCTTTTTATTTTTCGAGACCAGACATTGAAGGTTTCTTATTTCTGGACCAAATTTTCTACTCTATCCTCTTCCACTTCTGGCTCCTGGCTCAGAGCACCAGGATTTCTATTGCAGGAACCTATGGCCTGTTTGCCTGTACACAGCCTCCACATGTGTGCATGTGCTGGGGTGCTGATGTAGCCTTATCAAGCATTCAAGATATTCTCACTTCTGGCTGCCTGAAGTCTTGACAGACAGGGAGCTTCTACTTCAGCCAAAGGATATTAATGACCAATGAGAAAGCATTGTTTCAATAAATAGTCAGAGATAAAGATGCAATATTTGTAATTAATTTATGTTGCATGAATGTTGCAAGCTGAGTTTTGCTCTGAGAATGAACAACATCACTAGCAATAACAAATGCATGTTGTACTGAAGAGTGGAATGAGGTTTGGGGTGCTGTTGAGATAATAGTATGGCAGCACATCCAGAACCACTTGGGTTCCTGCATTAGTGTGGAAGTTCCATTAATTTAGATAACATTCTTCAAAGGTGAGGATCTATTTTTTGTGAAACTGCTTGCTGAAGAAAGTTGTTTCCAGCTCTTAACATGCTCTTTTCATGCCAGAGAGCACCAATTTATTTATCTAGTGCAACATTTCAGTGTAATTTTTAAAGCTTTTAATAAGTACTATTTCAATTTTAGTATTCCCAACATGTTGAAAAAACTAAGCCAAGTGCTAAAATTACAAAAATAAAAAAAAAAAATTAAAAACAAAAAAAAAAAAAAAAAAAAAAAAAAAAAAACACACAACTAAACTTATGAGCTTTTAAGTTGAAAAGTTGAAAATGTATGGCACATGTTTTTCCTACAAAAATAGAGCTGCTACTTGGTTAGTTGCTTCTATCCTATTAAACCTGATATTTAGAAAGATGAAAAAGAAAGAATTTCTTCTTTGCCTTGCAGCAGTACTGCATTGTTAACACAAACCTCCTTGATCCCTGTAGGGTCCTGCAGATTCTGCAAATTCCTCACTGCAGGATAACTGTACTTTCAGAAGTCTGCACACTGCAATACTCTCCTTTTTATCAGAAGAAGGCTGACAGTTCACTTGTGTGGATGTAAGCCCTTGATCTCTACATATACATGGGGCTCCATATATGTGTTTTGCTTTTAAATTTTTACTAAATGACAGGCTGTCCGAAAATGCATATCACCATGCAAGTGTAATGATTCCTGGCAGAGATACAATTTTGATTTCATTCCTCACAAGGGCTTCATAAAGAATTATAGTAACTGAAAATGTAAACATTACTTAGACAGACTATTGATCCATACTGAAATAATATGAATATCAAAACCCCCCAGCTTAATATTTCCCCAGCAACATCACTAAACTATATTAAATTAATATGCTATTTTATATGTCCTCCATTGTTAAATTTGTAAATTATCAAAGCATAAAGCCTGTGAGGTCTGGTGTTCATCAGTTTTGGGAGGGTTTTGTCATTTAATATTTGCAGAGTAGTGAACTAATCCTTAACACTTCAACAGTCAGTTTTCTTTTTACTGAAAATGAGCAATTTCTCATCAATTTCAAATTAAATAATACTCAGTCTTTGGATAGATATAAACCATAAAATATACAATCTTCTGTTTGAAAACTTGTGTCTGCAATTTTCTTTTCTGCTGTTTTCATTTAATAGAATATATTAATTATTTTTGGAAGTAACAATAACCAAGACACATTATAGCTTTCCATGTTTTCATAAATGCTATATTAAATGCTCAAATAATAATTATAAAATAAATCATAAGGGATTTTTGTAGATTTATTTATTTCTAGTCAATAATTTAAATTAAGAATGAAGATTAATAATGCATACATTGATTGTGCAGTGCATGCACAAATTTTCAGATGTGTAATCATTAAAGATGGCTACATTATATATATTTTTGAAACTAGTACTTCACATTATCAATTCTAGGCTACAAATACAATTTCTATTAATTATAACAAATCATAACCATACTCTTCATTTCATTTTTGTGAAGTATTATTATTCTAACAGCAATTTAGACTGGACTGCTATTTTCTGGAAGTCAGACATTGCAAATTGAGTGCTGTATATAGGAAATTAGCAGTTTCAGTGCTTAAGAATTTCCAAGTACCTCAAAAATATTCATTTTCTTTGATATTACATGAATTCAGGTATTATTCAGACATAATACCTTTGTAGCACGTGATAGCTTTCTCCAATGGAGTTTATGGAGCTTTGTGTTTGTTCTGGCACCTGGCCCAGCAGAAGCTATTTTCATACATTCCTAGACAAAACTACAAAGTTTAGTGATTTTTATACTATATGCTCTTTTGGCTTGGGGGTATTTAAAATGAGTCATAGGAGGGACAAGAGTTAGAAGTTTTTTCATTATTTTTTTATTTTATAGCAAAGAAAGGCTTTATGTATTTGTCATACATCCTCCTTAAGTATTACTTCTGTCAGCAGTGATTTTTTTTCTCCATTTAAAGCTTAGTTTCAAACAAACAACTAAATTAATGGTACATTTATGAGAAATGTATACATGTAAAAGGTGTCTTCCTGCCGTTCATTCAGCTAGTGAGAGGATGAGGTTCATGGTTAGAGTTTTACCAAAAAGATTAAATAGATGGGTTAATAACACTTTGTTTTAATGTTCATCTTCTAAAGAATACCTTTGGAAATTAAAATCAGTGCTGTGTAGTAGGCACTACCACAATTGTAACCATAACTAATGACTTATAGATCCACAATTTGTGGAAATAGTTGCTTTTGAGGTCTGATATTTTCCCAGGCTTGGTCTCTGCTAAGGAATTATTTATTTATTTGTAAAGGTTTGCGTGAAATGGGTTTGGTTTTCAAAGGACTGGGAGCACCCCTGCAGTGCTGCAAAGGCTTTGATGTTGCAAAGGCAGCTGAGTCAATTCAGGGGTAAGAGCTTGATTGTGCCCTCTCATCCCCCCACCAAAGCCTGTGTGGACAGCTGGTTGCCCTGCAGCAGCTGGCCAGCAGTGTAACTTTCAGGCCAGTGGGCCAGAAAGCAAAGTTAACCTTCCAGACTCCTCTCTGAGCTCTGAATGGAAACGCTGTGATTTTTGCCTGTCTGTGGCCTGAGTGGATCCGGTGTGCTTGAGCAAATCCAGGCACAGCCTATTGGGAAAGCAGTGGTGGTGATCCAGACAAAGGAAATGCAGAGATGACATTCCATGTTGAACCTTTCCTTTGAAGCTACCACCGGGATGTGCTGTGTTCTTACCTGTCCTCCTCTCAAATGCTCTGGTAATGAGCCCAGACAGCGTTGTAAAGGCAGTTTAAGAAAACACACTCTATAGCACAGCTGCATTTCTCTTCTCTGGGTGCTCCTACTATGTGCTAAATGCATAAATAAAGCATGCTCATTGTGGACATGAGCTGAGGTGAGTGCTATTAGGTCCTTAAAGTTTGGGTTTCCTAATTTTATTATTAGCTATATACACATCTGCTTTAATATTAGTTTCATCCAACAGCTGTTTCTATTGGAAGGTGTGTAATTGAAATGAGTTTTCATTGCAATGGCAGCAAATAAATCCTTTCAGGAGAAATTTTTTAGGAAGGAGGAATACAATTAGCCCTTTTAAATCATATTCCCTAAAATATGTGAAATAGCAGATTGCAACCATTTATATTTGGTGTCTTCTCTCTAACACAAGTCCTACTGCCTTAAGATAAAAGCTTGTCAATTCTAGTAATTTTTATCTTTAAAATCTTAGTTTCAGGTTGACAAAACCAGTGTGACTTCTGTCTTTTTTAGTTAAATCTAATCTATTTTTGATAAACTAGCACTATACCCTCTTTGAATTGCCTTTTTTTTCTATCAGTTGTATTTCATTTGTGCCAATAAACAATTCCAAAGAGCTCTGTGTCAGATCAACTAAGATGGCATTGCATTTGCCCTGGGGCTGAGTTGATACAAAGAGATTGTTTTTTCACTGTAGTCCATACTTTAATTTGTTGAAAGTGCTTACAACAAGCACTTTCATAGTTTCACAATTGCACAGTTTTTTAATTAATGATTAATGATTGCAATCCTAGTAATACCAAAATCACACTGCTCTGTACATCACAGATTGCAAAGTGGTTTATGTTCCTGACCTATGTGATCGTGGCCTCTATGCCTCACAAGACCCATCACAAATGGTACATCACAAATTCCAAATCTGATACCACGTATTAAAGCAGTACAATTATTAATCTTCTGGTTTTGTTGACACCAAGATGCCCAGCGGACAGGCACTCCTAGAAAAGCATTCTGCTCAGACAGACATAGGCAGTAGTCCACTGAGTCCAAAACTAGACCTGCATGTGCAAGGCATCATGTGCAGGAAGGGCCATCTAATATATTCAATAAGTTTGGATCCTCCAAAATCTGCAATATAACTCTGCAATGATACTGGATTAAGTGTGCTATGCCATTCCTAAACCTAAGTTCACAAAGGAATAGAAAATACAGGGCATTTCTTGGGTTGTGATTGAGTCTTTTTTGTCTGCTTCATCCACAGCAGTCACTGTCTTTATGACTCAGTGAGTTCAGAAAGCAAAGAATCAACCTAATTTTATTCTCAGGAGAGCAACCAAGGAATTAACAGTCAGAAAAGGCTGAATTATTTATTGATGGAGGAGATCTCAAAATGCAGATTGGGATTGACATGTCCCAGAACAGCAGAGGCCAGGGACACAGAGTCATTGAGCTATATGTTAGCACGGGTGTCAGGCTTTGCAGTACCTTCCTCTAGCTCATTGATCAGAAATGCCAAAGCAATTCACTTGGACTTTAATCTGTGAACATGCCATGGAACCGTTTGGCTTTATAAATCCCTGTAAATCAGGTGGAGGTTCCTACTTTGGCTGCACATCTGCCAAGCACATACATGACAGCATTAGATTCTTAACTGCCTATAGTTTCACAACATGTTTGTGTCGGGACTGGAGGAAGGAATCTACTCAACAGCTAATTTCTTTCACTGTTCCTGTTACACCTTCTCAGAGGCTAGAGTTTCATATTCAGATGTCTCATATAAACCAGATATATGCAAAATGACCTTTCCTCCATGCTCATGTTGTCATCTGTATAAAAATTGCAAGCATCACCTAATACGAAACATTTCTTCTTGTTCTCATCTTGCAATTAACTCCAGTCTCATAAATTTTCCAAACTTTGACAAGTAATACAAAATCAGAGCTGTTACATACATTGCTCTGGCCCATCAATGGCAGCCTCACACTAAGAAATATAGCCTTTTTCTTTTTAAGTTTGATTTGAAAACTGTATTTTGCATACCATGGTGTGTACACTTGCGGTATGCACTGCTTTTTATGCATATTACAGCTAAAGATGGCTTCAATTGCTCAAAGACTGTTCTGGCAGGTATATACTGAGAAGAAAAATTGCCTTATATAGATCAAGCAGGTTTTTATTTTAATGATCACATGTTACAAGCTGAACATCATTCACAGAGAACTTTTTTTGGTTTTATAGACACAAAACGGTTTACAGTAAATGTCTTGTTCTGATTGCTGGTAGGTTAGTGTTACTTCATACATCTGAGTGAAAATATAGTTTGTATCTCTGGAGCACAGGAGGGGAAAAGAGGGTCCTAAAGTAGTTTAAACTCTGAGTTAGATATGTTTGTAAACTCCCCAATACAAACCGACGAGCAGTATCTATTACAAAGGCTATCTCAGTTTGTATTTGTGCTGTAAGACCTTGGTGAAAAATAATATTATCAAGTGCTTTAAGTTTTATAGGTAAAATGTCTGACCTATAATGAAATAATTTCAAACTCTGGTTTGGGAATTGTATTGATCAAGTAGAGCAAATTCTTTGTATATTTTACCCAAGAATTTCTGATACACCTGAAAAAGTAAAGGTCATACTAATCTTTTTTTTTTTTTTTCTGATTTATGAAAAACAAGGATTAGTCTTACTTTGAGTGGAAATGTAAGACATTGGTTAATTACTTTTCTTGTTTCCTCCAATACAGATCTGCAGGCTTCAGCGTCATCTATCAACAGGAAAATACCAGCAGAATCTCTTTTCAAACCAGCCTGTCATGTTTGTATCTCCTACCAGTCAGCCATCCTGCAAAAAGCTAATTGAACTTATACAGCTGGCAGGAGGGAAAATATGTAAAGCCTTACATCAGGCAAAAATCTGTATAGGAAAAAAACCAGGAAAGAAGTACCAGGAAATAATATCTTTATCAGAAAAATGGGTATTAGGTAAGACATTAAATTTCAACTTTTATAAAATATTGCAGAATACATATTTTAAAAAATTATCATAAATATTTCATTAAACTGAGATTATGGAGGGAAGAAAATGGAACCAACTGCTAAAGCTAGATTTTCAGGAAAGTTGTCTCTATGGTGAGATCTTTCTCTTACAGCTGAGGCTTTATGATGGCCCTGGTAGTGACCATTTTAATTTTTCCTAGGACAAATATCATCTCAATCCTTTCAAATTTATCTTTTGTATGACAGTTTCATTTAGAGCAAACTAAAGTACGGGAAAATGCCTATATGGGAATTGCTTTCTAAAACAGCATGTATTTCCAGCTAATGGCTTTTTTATTCATTTTGATGAATCATCAAATCTCAGAAAAAGTATTTCTATATGATGCTTTAAAGGAATGATACAGACCTTGGAAGCTCTGCCCATTTCTCAGCAACTGTGTGCATAATAGTATGAACACTGTCACATATAAATTATTGTCTTAATCAAAAAAATCAGATCTGAAGGTGTTTCTAATCTTTCACACTTCACTGTTGCAATCCAGTTGGTTTGTGGCTATCTGCTTTCTGCTATTAATACCAGCTGCCAATTAATTCGCTCAAGGTTGACTGGAATAAAAAGCACATGGTCAGTAATGCAGCACCTTTTTAAAACTTGAATTAATGGTAAGTGCTTGCACTCTTATCATTTGACTGTTTGCACTTATTTTCTCTCTCTGGGTTCTCAGCTCCACCAAACTGCTTTATACCAGAGATTCCTCTGAAGTACATTGTTGCTTTATCATCTGTTTCTTTTGCATTTTATTTTAAATAATCCTGCTTTGTTTTTTTTTTTAATTTATTTTAGATTCAATAACTCGGTATACAATATGTCCTATGGAAAACTACATTTTTCAGATGTGAGCTAACTCAAGAGCTTCCATATGGTTGTAAGGAAACGTGCCTAGCTTGGATTCAACAAAAAAATAAGCTGTGAAGGAAATTCCCAAGAAAATGCAAGTTACATACTTATAAATACAGAGGAACAATTTCTATATTTTTAATACTTGTGCAAGTGTTCATCTTGTGAAATCTTTAGGTTTTGAAATAAAGTATTTCCCTAATAAAAGTCATCTTCCTTTTACTTATTTGTTGAAGACCTTTGGAACCAAGAGCTGAAGGCATCCCTGTTCACTGGGAGGAAGTGGAATTTTCTACTCTTCAAGCGAGGTTGGCCATGTTGCAGTGCAGTGGAAAGATGTGCACTCAGTATGGGTGAGAGTGCCTGAGCTGGATCTGGTGCTGTCAGCAGGAGCTGTGCTCCCAGGGCAGGTGCAGGAATCCTGCTGGCTCCTTTAGTCCAACTGCCTCTGCACACACCTGAAGGGCCATGTGCCACATCTTCATGACCATTGCTAAATACATTTCTTTGGTAAAAGGGTAAGGTTGCCCACAGTGCTCAACTCACACCCACTGGTGTAAACCTGCACTTCTAAACTGAGTTTTCAAAAGTAAGTGAAACTCACTAATTATGCTCAGATGTGTAGTTAAGGTATTGTTTTATTTCAATGCCTTTAATTGAATCTGAAAATGTGTCTACCTTACACCTAGGCTGAAACCACAGTTACTGACTCTGAGTGTAATGCATTAAGACAGCAGATCATTCAAATGCTAAAATCTGTTGAAAATGGAACATATTATGAAATCCTTTAGGTATGCTTGAAAAATGTATGCAAATGTCTTACATGTTAAATTCCTCTTTAATCTGTAGATTTGTTTTTAGCAGGTACAAAGTGAGGTTTATATGTCAAGTGTAAGGTGCAGAGCACCTGTTTATGTATAAATGTACAAGCTCCTTTAAAGATTTCCAAGTACCATCAAAATGATGTATCATCACAGACAGTAATATTATCAAGTAATTTAATGGCAGCTCATAACTCACACCTTCCAAACTCAGCGTCCCCCTCAGAGTTCCCTCAGTGTAAGAAAATGCAAATTCCCTACAAAAAAATTACTATTTTGAGTTAGCATTATGGAAAAACCGAAGTTCAATGGTTGATTTTCATGTTATTTTTACATTGCCATTCTATTGCATTGTTCTAACTTCTTGGGCTTTTAAAGAGATTATAATATAAAAGTTCTGTAAACAAGGATTATACAATCTTTTTCTTCAAAACAAGTTCAGCAGTATCTGTGGGTGACAAGCTGTTCCAGGTACAATTTGCATTTTTACAGTTGCTCTGTAAAACATTAAATATACTTATAATGGAAAAGCTCCATGTTATGATTCTTTTATGGAAAATTAAGCTGGTTTTTTTTTCTGAAATTCTAAGCACCTGTAATTCAAAAGTCTAAGTTCTTATCTTCAAGTGCTGTATAGCTGGATTTGGTATATAAACTATAAAACCTAATTTACTGAGATCTTTTCCTTGCTTAGTTTTCTGATATGCACATTTTTAACAGTGTCTTATCTAGGAAAAGTATGTTTGATATAAAAACTGGTATGTTTGATATGAAAATTGCTAATCAGGTCTGTCTACAAATTGTACAGTTTATCATCAAAACTATTTACCTATTCAGTGCAGAGCACTGGTAACATGTTATCACTCTTCACCCTTGACCTTATGAATTGCCTTATTAAGAAGGTAGTTGCCAAGTATTATATACTAAAATAAAAATACTTATATAGGTTGTGGCATGTGAACATATGGTTGCCAGTAAATAACAGAATCATTTGTTTGAACTATACTGCTTAACTTTGACTTTAACAACCGCCTGGTTTTATTTTGTAGCCATTTCCAAATTGTACTACCCATAAAAATCTGTCACTATTAATTTATAGAATATAGCACTCCAAATCAGCTTTCTCATAAATCTTCTTAAGATTAGTCTCAGCTATTTAAATTGTAAATTCTTGGATCATCTTGTTGGTCTTTATTAGTCACACATGTGACAGATTTGACAGTGAAAAGTCTAATATCCTTTTTTTCTAGACTAAAAGGTTTCCAATAAAACAATCTGCCAATTTAGATAATTCCACCTTAAATTATATGGTTGACAGAAATCCCTATCTATTGGCTCCTCTTGCAAAATTTGTAATAGACAGGCAGATATAGCCAGCAGGAAATTGAATTCCAAATTTTGGTCTCACATTCTGGGCAATAGGAGTGCTGTCCACTCTGACTGACTGTTGCTTTCTAAGAGTACACCCAGCACCAAGAAGCAGCAGTGATTTCATGAGTAGTTTTGAGTGCTGAGATCTTTGCAATGTGCAGTGCTCAGTGAAGGTTCTGCCACAGCACAGCCATGCACTCTCTCCTCTGCAAACAGGTACTGGGCTCTCCTTATTAGGAAGATCTACTTAATTTTTATTAATTTCCCTTATTGCTTTCTTTTTTGGGTTTTTTTCTGCAGAGTTGTCTTAACCTTACCTTTTCATCCTGCAGGAATACTTTTGCCATTGATTTGTGAAAATGACTCAGCTTAACTGCTGTGTCTCCATCTCAGAGAGCTTCTGCACCCCTGCTAAGGGCTCTCTAGCTCAATCCCATAAGCATGATTAAAGGTCTTTCTAAGATAGCTTAATGTGATTAGGAATCTGTTTAAAAGCAAAAATAAGTATTATTCCTCTGTGTGATTCACATTAGCTGAGCTGATTTGTAAATGTAGTTTAACTTCCAGCACATTTTAACTCATTTCACTTTTATCAGTGCCATAGGCGGTACCAGTTGGACACAGACCACCAGTGTCCCTCCCATCCTTGCCATTCCAGAGATAAGAAGAGCTTTTACCACACTTGGCATAATTTAGTGGGGGCTCACTTTGGCAAATACACAAATAATGACGACAAACATAGGCATGTCCTTGAGGAATGTGTTGCTTAAGCCGTGTCAGAATGGCAGCAAAATTGGTGTCCTCTTCAAACCATATATCCATAGAAAATAGCTTAGGATCTAAAAAGATTTCTTAGTTTCAGTGGCTAATAATGTGAGATTGGCTAGGGATGTGTTTGACAGAAAGATTGCCAATAAGGTAGGTGGCTCTTATGTCTCTTTTTCCCCTTTCTCTGTTTTTGTAATCAGTTTTAGATTGTAACTGCATTTGTGGTATGTATATCAATTGGGTAAAAAGTCTCTAAATATTCAGTGATCCCAGTATATGAACCATCTGGTATTGACTTACTAAACTACAGATTTGTTGAGCTGGTTTTATGTTTCTGGATGTTTTCCTGACTCAACTATAGTCAACTTTTTGGAAATCATTCCTTTTTAAATAAAAATAACTAATAAAAACTATTGCATCACTTGATCATCTGTTTGTAGTTCCACTAAAATAAACTTGTTTTATATTAATTGATCTGTATAGAATGTAATTTAGGCACAACTGCATTATGTGCTGAAGTGTTATCAGCACATTCACTGCTGGGAAGCTGCCAGCACACACACACACATTTTTTTGGTGAAACCTTAGGGAGTGTGAGGCAAAGGTGCTTTAAAAGTCTTTCTAAGCAGGAACTGAGGCTGCATGAAGCAGTGCTTCTAACGCTTATAAAGCTTAAAGTTGAGGTATACCAGGAATAATACCTAGAAAGACGATTAAACTATATTTTTTTTCCTCCAAAGAAACACAAAACAACAAAAGAAATTAAATATTTGCTCACATTGAAAACTGGAAAGCACTAACAGGTCTGTGTCTGTGCCAGCAGTCATCTTTAATGACAGCTCTAATAAAATAAAACCAAATGGCTATAGTCATATTGCTATAATCAGGGTCTTATTTCTGATCTCCTTGTATTGCTTTATTTCAGAATTAGCTCTTTGCATGACAGGACAAACAGCAGGCTCTGGAAGAGTATCACCTGTACTACAGCATCATGCAGCAGCTGATAACAGGGTAGTTAAAAACTGCCAGTGGTAAAAAAATAACCACTGTTGTGGTTATCAGCACAGGTGTCTGCTGAGAGCTTTTGCTGAGACCTCCCAAAGCAGGGTTTTCCTTCTGTTGATACAGATGTGAAACAACCTCTAATCACCCAGGAGGGGCTCGGGCTCCTGAGCAGGAGCAAGGTGTTGAGAGGTAGCAGCCAGGTGTGGTGTAGGACTGCAGGTTTCCTTGAACTGCTGGAGCCAGCATCCTTCAGAGAGTGATTTGTGGCACAGTGCTGGAGGCACAGCCCTCCCAGCCTGCCAACACATCCTCACCTTCCTCACCCCTGGGAATCTCGAGCTCACACTGGCTGCACCTTCCTGCGACCTCTTCCGTGCCAGCTTGTGTTGTTTGCCTTGTAGCTTCTGTTGTCTGGAAGGCATCTGAGCCAGCAATAGAGACAGAACTGCCAGGGGGTGTTTATTTTCCAAGGGGACTTACCAATGCCCACAGTGTCGTTCACATTGTTTTAGAAATATATTTTAAAAAAGAGAAAAAAGGTGCAGCTACACGTCAGGTGGTGAAAGGATTGGTACTACCAGTCCAGGCAGGTTTAGGGTTTGCTTGGGGTTTTTTTTAACTTCTTCATCACAGATTTTATGGAGCTTTTAAGAGAGAAAAACAGGCCTTTAGGAAGAAGTGTGCAGAGAGATGTGGTTTCACAATGTTGTTGATGTGACGTGTGCATGTGACAGTCATGGCAGCTGAAGCTGAAACTTGGAAACTCTTCTGCAAGTGGTTACTTTTTGCAATACATAGATATCTATAAAGGCCCTGCTTTTTCAAAAATTTTATAATTAAAGAAATGTACTTTAAAAATCACAGGAGGATATAGCTTCACGATTGAGAACTGTTAGGAAGATGATCTCATCTCTAAATTACATTTTTAATTGTTGACTTGAATGCAAGTATGGGGACAGGTAAAGAAAAAACATTTTCCAGATTTTAGGCTTTAGAGTGAAGCATTCCAGCTCATTCACTCAAACTGAAATTTGTTCAGGGGAAGTTTTGCTAAGTAAGTAGTCCCATGGATCCAGAGATAAGCCTAAATCCAAGATGAATTTTATGCATGCAGTACAGAAATTGTCATGACTTTAAATGTTCTGTGCAACACATTGTGGATAAAACTAAATCAACGTCCAAAATTCTGCATTATACTTCTTAAATATTAAGTTAAGCAAACCCAGGATTTTTGATTTTAACATCTGTGGGGAGGGCAAAGGTTTTAGTTCAAGAAATGAACAAATATGGACCTGTTCTGATTACAGCCTGATGTGTCAATTCATACGAAAATCAAGACACTTGGGAACCCTGCTATAAGCTTGCAGATACTTGACCTCTGTGAAGAGCCTGGCTGGTCCCTTTGCCACTTTTAATGTACACTTAAAGAAATCTGGTGTTCCTCCTCCCCCCCACCGACAACTGAATATTTCTGAATAACTTAAAATTCACACCCACTTGAAATGCTGACTTGGGAATACACTTTTTTGGACATGTGCTTCATCATGTTTCAGCTGTACACAAAGATAAGCATTTTAGAAGTTGGAGGAAGAGCATTTCCTCCTACAGAAGAGAATTTATATTTTCCCTGACATTACCCAGGCAACACAGGCTTGAATGAAAAATTGACGCTAAAAGCAGAGTTCTCTAGTCTGGGAATCAACACTGTTATTTTATTCCCAGCTACACTCAGTATCCTTGATGAAGAGAAGAATGCCCTTCTTAAGTGCAGGGATGTTGAATATATTTTGATGACCCATATAGAAGCTATTAAAGGGCATAGCTGCAAATCAAAGAATTTAAAGTTATAGAATTTGAGACTCACTTTGTCCTGATTTTATCCAGCCTGTTCTCCTTCTGTGCTTTCTTGTCTTTTCTTTTTCCTTGATGTTAGTACTGATATTTCAGATATATTACATTTTAGGAGTGTTGTATGAGAGACAGAAACCCATAGTCTCTAAGCAGTACTCTCTTGCACAGTATCACAGCCCCTCCATTACAGAATCAGATCTCTTCCTGTGCCTTCCCATTTGGAATCTCTTGCATACCTTGACCAGCACAACAAACTATGAAGCTACAGCTTTCATGGGAGATCTGAGCCTGGATCTGCCCAGGCTAACAAGGGCCTTGTACCCAGGCCTTCAGTTCTCTTTATACCTATATAAGGGTTACTCATACCACTAAATTTGTTATCAATGCAATTTAGAGCATCTGAGTTAAAAGTGTAGGTATGCAGAAAGACAGCAGAAGCACAAAGATTCCTAATAAAGATTGTCTGAATATCCAACTGAAGTTTTCCAGGAGATTATATCATTAATGAAGAGAGGTTTGTATCTCGGGAAGCTTTGTCTCCTGCCTAAGTTAGAAAGCTAAAGGCCTAAGTAATCCAAAAGGTGACAGCCCACTGCATTCAAGACAGGTTCTTTACTTCCTGCCAACTAGCAGCATCTTCCTCTGTATTTCCAAGCATACAGGTATTCAGTTCTGTTCTCTCACATATCTAAACAGATACAGGACATTTGAGAAGGTTTAGAGAGGGGCAGCAAACTCAAACGTACAAAGTGTCCTCTGTATGGGAAATGAATGCATAAACTGGGGATTCCTCTGCCTTCAAAAGAGATGGTTCAGAGGGCAGTGTTCACACCACATAGAATCAAAGCTGTAGAACTTAGCAGATATTAAAAGTTTATATGGATTTAAAAACAACTGAAGTAGGAATTGTTGGAGGCTGGACAATCTCGTTGAATGGCATAGTGACTCCCTCAATCCTGATGGCACCAATTCCAGGTGCTGCCAGGCAGCAGTATGAGATACTATGTACCTTCCAAAGCTAGCTGGAAGTGGTGGGTATGATCCCCTACAATGGTTTGCAACATTGCAGAGAGACAACATCCTGAGGATGACCCGCTACATCCAGCCAGGGCAGCAGAGAGAACGTGTGTTGCATCTGGGGCTGTGACAGTTCAAGGAAACTAATGACACCAAAGTCTGCTAACAGCTTCAGTTGTGACTGTCATAGTCACAACCTGAAATAGTGTAGGTTGAATCTTAAGAATACCCATGCTAATTAACCATCATCTTTCCAACCCTGGAGGCAGAAGACTACATCCAAATAATCTCAGCAATCCAACTTTGTAGTCCCACCACTACTGCACCAAATAAGGGGTATCTCCCTTCTTTTTATGTTCTCCCCACACTGCTGAAAGACCATGCTTCCAGTGTCAATAGCACAAACCTGTCTCTCTTCATGGACCAGACTATGAAATGAGTACATAACCACAGGAAATGAGTAGCAAAGTGGCCAGCTCTGCCTACTTTCTGGGAACAGATGCCATTTCTTTGTGGCATGCAGTGTGTAGGAGAGCTTGCTCACTTACAAGGACTCCCAGTACAATTGCCAACCCTCTCTGTGTCTTGTATTCAGAAAAAGATCTGTGCTGCTGTCCCAGGGAAAGCTGAAAATGGTATATTGCTCTCACATGTGAGATGCAAACAGCCGCCTGTCAGTGACACATCATGGCCCCTCTTGCAATGCCATTCCTTGGTGACTGATTTGAGAAATAGCTTTTCACAGGAGCTACCCAAACTTTCCCAGTGTGAGCCATTCCAGAGCACATGGGCTTGGGCAGCAGTAGGCTGGGCACTGGCCAGTCCTGCAACACAACCAAGAAACATCTGGCTGAGAAATCACTATTGAGTGCTTTTTTCATTTGTTGGTGTTCACTGGAAGTGTGTTCCTTATAGTTGAGCCTCTACTGCCAAGTACTCAGACTCAGTGCTACAGACTGTGGTAACTCACGCCTAATCAATAAGCTTTAGAAAGTTTTCCTTTCTCTTTCTCAGTTAATTATACATTCCTGTAACGGCTAGGTACTTAAAATAATTATACCTTTTCTTTTTTTTTTTTTTTTTTAACCCTGGAGCCATTTTCTTAATAGCAAATGGTAGCTGCTGATTAATACTACCGTTTATATCTGAAATAATATCAGAATCTTTCCAATTAATCAAAGAATAGTTTTAGAGTGTGAACTTACCAATAAATAACCACAGCTATATTTGATCTCAACTTGATAACTTTTTGCCTTTGTATTTTTGACAGAACTAACTTCAGTTACTGAGGTAAGAAAATTGTCGCTTTTTTCAAAGTAGGAACTAAGTGCTCTGTTGTGTTGTAACTAATACAATTTACTCATATCGGCGGTCTTACCTTTTTTCCATTTCTATCTTAGTAGTTGGACTCTGTAAAATCAGCAATTCATTTACTCCCTAGTAAGACTTAATATTCTTAAGCTAGACTTCCAGCTCCCAACACAGAGGAAAAAATGGTGTACAAATGTCCAAGTTATACAAGGAAAGTACAAATACAAGGGTCTCTCAGGAAAACTGGATGTTGCAAATCGAGTGTGGGAAAATGCTGAGAGCTTCAGGTCATGGCTGACATTTAAACTCAACACCTCTGCTTCTGCACTGCTATTACTGGTAGTCAGTGACGTAAAACACTGCTTTTCTGTGGGTTTGATATTGAGATAATCTGTACAATGAGCCACTGAATCCAGCTATATTTACAGACTTAATAAACTCTGTGAATATGAATATGAATATGAGTACCTAGAAGCAATGTTTGTTTTTAACTTGCAGAGCTGTGCTTTTTTGTATGACCTGCACAAGGAAATTTTTAGTAGCTGCCAATTCACAAGTGATTTCTGTTCCATTATTCTTGCCCATGATTCAGCTAACTGAAAACTGAGAGTTACATTTTGCAAGTTAGAAAATTCCAAGAGAAGCTTAATTCCATATTTTATTTCTGCTGCACCACAGAGGGTCAGAGGTTCTTCCTCACTGGCCTGTGGTCTTCTTAACAAGGGGAAAGGGCTACATTTGAACTGAATCAGCACAGGCCCTGTCTATCCACTGCTCCTGCAGAACAGTCTGGTGGTTTATGGACAAATGATGCTATTTATTTTACATCCTGTTTTGGTTTGGGTTTTTTATATATTTTGCTGTAAAATATTTTTCTGTCTTTTAGGGAAAGAAAATTACCTCAACTCTTGATGAATTTGTGATTTCGAAGAAGGGAGGCACACTGCAATAAGATAAGTACTTTTGAAAATACCCTTTAGAAACATCCAGGACTGTCATAGAAAACTCTTGAGTAATGTACATGTGGCTGTTAATAAGGCTGTAAATGGCTGCATTACTGCCAATAAAAGATGCCATCTGGTAGGTCTGTCTATTAAAACAGAAGTTTATCTTTTAAGTCTGGAGGCTTGGTTTGTTATGTTTTTGGGGTTTTTTTGCTGTGGGATGTTGCTGAATCATTAAGGGAATCATGGCAGTGTTAATAAAATGATTTATAAAGTTATCAAAATGACAGTTGTGACAAATTAGATCCTAAACTCAACTGACTCCTAGATTGGAGTTTGACTTTGTCAAACCAACTTTACCTCAGGTTTGGTCATCAGCCCTTCATACCATGAAGGGTAGTAAAGGCATGAGCTCTGGGGCTTTCTTCTTTCAACAGTGAAGGCTGTGGGGTGAATACCTGGGGGAGTTATTCTGTGTGCTCATCAGCATGCAATTGCAGTGTCATCTACAAAACCTGTTATATCTGAAAAGGGAGGGGAGGGGGGGAAGGATAAATTACTTCCAAGGTTATTTTTACTCCAAGAAGCCTTTTTGTATGATCCATTTTGGGTTGCTACAGAAATCTAGCCAAGCTGAGGAAAGCAGGGTAAGATAACAGAAGAGCAAGCAGGTAGTTTGTACATGTTTGCTTGTACACCCCATGTTCCTGTTCACAGAGACTGCAAGCAGAAGGTAGGGCAATCTAGACATCCACACATGCTTGTCCAAAAGGCTGGAAGGACCAACAAAAGCACTAGCAAACAAAAATCCATTTTAAGTAAGAAGTTACTGCCTACCTGATTAGTGGCACCACCCCACGGCAGATCTTTGCTGACCCTAAAATCATGGCAAACTGCAAATGATACAAGCTTTAAAGACACTGGTATAAATTTCAGCACTAGGCAGGGCGAAAGAGAGGCATGGCTTAGAGCAAAAATACTACACTCTTTTCTGAAATGAGACATTTAAATTCACTAATCAAAGAAAAGTGGGTTTTTTCTTAGTATCTTAGTAAAGATACTTCCTTCAATACTTGAAATAATCCATTTATCAGTGATACTAATTGAAAAATACTCTAGTCAGGCAGAGCAAAAAGTGTTGGATGATAGGAGAAGTTTTTTAAAATAATATAATAATTATTAGTATTATAATTAATAATAATAATACTTTATGGTGTTTGGTTTTGGGAGTTCTAAAGAAACACGTTGGTTTTGCACACTTCATCAGAGAAGCACAGCAGTGGGAAGCAAACATCACTGGGATTTCATGTCTGACATGAAAAGCTTCCCTTTAAAAGTTTAGTTACACTAACAGTGTTGCTGTGATATTTCTGTTCTAATGAGCTGCATTTCAGAGTTTTTCTCATGTTATACAGGACATTTTTGGTCAGTTTGCATCTGCTGGTTCTGTTCAACTGTCAATAAAGATATATTCCTATGGAGTTATTTAATTACTTATAGCAAATTCAGGCTTGGTCCAGACAATTCTGACAAAAGCTGGAAAAGCTTCAGAGATGATTTATTTTTGAAATGTAGTCTGTCACCAAGGTGCTGTGAGGACGGGAAGCCGCAGCCAGCCCAAGGAACCATCCCTGCAGCCCAGCCCTCTGCCATCTGCATGGAGGCAATCCCAGTTGCTGGAGCTGCTGAGGGCAGAACGTACAAAATGATGCCCCCGATGATACCTGCTGCCCCTCGAAGCCTGAGTGAGCTCACTGAAGAAAAGGCTCATGCACAGACTCCCAAGGATTTAAAGCATGAAGAGCTTCGACACACCAAAGCAGGCAGAGACAGCAGCTCTAAGGCGCTGGCAGCTGGCATGGGGTGCCCCTAACAGCCAGGATGGAGAAGCCCGTGGCAGCAGAAGACTCTGACTTGCTGTCAGCAGCCACAGCTGAAGAGTGACTGTGCATGTCCCTACCACCCTCTGGCCCCGGGCAAAGCCCGCAGGTGCCACAGGGCCCTTCCTGTTTCCACAACGTGGTGTGTGTGTTTTTCTGAACTGGTATTTCCACCTCACCTTTGATTTCCTCCTAGTTTTCCTCAATCTCACCCAGCTCCATCCCGTGCTCGTAAGTCTCATTTAATCTAACTGATGGATAAGAAGCATATGCAACTTTTTCAATAAGATTTCTGACTTCACCCTTTTAACCCAGAGAATAACTATAAATAGTTTATAATGTCTGGGATTTCCACAGCCTAAGTGCAGCTATAAATAGTTCTAAACATTTTCCCACTTCATGCTTTTGAAAAGAACATTCTCCACTTCCTTTCTTGGAGAACCCCTGGGAATAAGGCTAGATCACAGCTCAGAAAATATGTATATCAGGAGAGTTTAGCAAGACGGAGCGACAGCAGCTTTCGGGCTCATTTCGCGACAGGAAGGGGTCAGGCGTCCTTCCCCAGGAGGTCACGTCCGCGATGCCCCCGGGCGGCTCTCGCCAGCGGGGGACGGCCGGTCCGTGCCCGCTGAGCGCACGGGGATGCGGGGCTGCTGTCCCCGCGGCAGCGCTGCTCCCGCTCCGCGCCGCGCACGGCGGGGCCCGGCCGCGCTTACGTGCAGGACGTGTCTGCTCGGCGGGCGCTGTTTTAAACACCAGAGCAGGACACGTCCCTCCGCCTCGCATTTACGCACGGGCTCCGGCCGCCCCGCGCCGAACCGCCGATAGCCCGCGGCCGGCGGGAAGGGAATGGGCCGGGATTGGGCCCGGGAATGGGCCCGGGAATGGGCCAGGAATGGGCCAGGAATGGGCCGGGGAATGGGCCCGGGAATGGCCGGGCCGAGAATGGCGCCCCCTGCCGCCCGCCCCGGGGAGCGCAAGGAGGCGGCGGCAGCGAACGGGAATTCGCGCTCTGGCCCAGAGCAAGCTGGCTCCGAACCGAGCTCGGTACCGGAAAGCTGATGACAAGAAGCGGGGGAAAAGCCTGACCTAATGGGAAATTGTGTCCTGCCATTCTGTCCTTCATTTCCTCCATCTTGCCTTTTTTATTTCACCTTAAGTCACCACACGGTTTTCACTTTAAAAGCGCTAAAACGTCCGACATCTACTTTACCCATGATGTGAAGATATTTGAAGCTGATGATCAGATAATACTGGAATTTATCACTGCAGAAGATGATAAATTATTTGCTCAGGATAAGCAGATCATGTACCTCCTAATGAACAGGAATTTGCAAGATGCAGCTACAGGGAAAGGCTTCACACAAAAATTTAGGAAGCGCAGGGGGTAGAACATTTCAGTTGAGAGACCCAGACCATTTATTCTATAATAGCCCAGAAAAATGTTCATGTGAAAAATAAGAAAACAGAAAATCACATTATGCCATTATATCTTTTAAAAGTACAGATCAGTTTGATGAGATGATTTTATGCACAGCTTCATGTCTACAGAAAACTAGATGAGCAGTAACAAAAGACCAGTTTCAAAACAAACATTTTTAAATTCGGCCCAGGAACTGGCAGGGATGTTGAGTTCCTAATATTAGATGGCAATGACTTCCTGTAAACAAGGAGCATGAGAAGAGAAAGTCCTAACCCCATAGGACTCCAGCAACTCAGAGAACCTCCATAGCATAAGGTGTAAAGTGGGTGATTCCTAACACTAAGAGCACAGTGAAATGGTTTAGCACACACCAAAACAAGCTGAGATGCTTGCAGGAATTCACATTTACTTTCTTTTGACACTTTAAATCAAAATAAGTTTAAATTTGTATCTATGCAGTAGCAAATTTGTATACAAAATGACTGCAATACCAAAATGCTGATTCCTTTAAAAAAGCCAATGTTTCCACAAATATTACTATCACAGCCTGTTCACAGATTTGTTACACGGTATGCAAACTCTGCACCCACTTAAATGCTTGTACACTGAATGAAGTATGGCTCATTTTAAAAAATACCTCCCTTTTACATTGACTCAGTTTTAGTTGGTCCAGATAAAGAGGCTGTTGAGATAATGGAAAATTCCTCATCACAGAGAAGATCTGACTGTGCACGAGAAAAGAGAGCTCTCTGCACAGCCACCACTCACAACATCTTTGAAGACTTTCATAGTTTCACATTGTGGAGGGGACTAGATATTTCTTTTTCTCAAACCCACTGCAGACAGAATGTGGGAATATAAGAAACCTTTGTATCACAGCTGATCAGCCAAAAAAACCCAAATCATCCAATCAGTGAGTGCTCTGTAGTCTACTTAGAAGTGCTCTACACATCACAGATTACCTCTATATAAAGACAAGCCTGATCTCTCAGTGTAGTGGCCAGCACATATTCTCATTCAGGGTATTTTTGAATGAGAATTGAGATGCCTATACCAGCAGACCAGTAAAATGGTTCTACTGTTATGACAGTAGGAACAAAAGCCCAAACAAAGCTAAAGAGATAACCACAGCTTTGATATACAACACTCCTTCCTCCTTGGAAAGAGCACTAAGAATGCACCAAGCAGTACAGTGCACTTGAAGCTATGCAGGATAATCCCAGGCGTTTCTGTGAAGTCAAAAGAAAAAAAAAATAATTTTTACAGTTCCTGTCTTATTGTCACAAAGTACTCTGTAAGCACTCATGCTCCTTGGCCCAGTTTCTTCCCTTTCCAGTCTTGTTTTTCAAGTGGAGCTCCTTTACTAGTAAGCATTCATTTGAATAGTCATAGTATGAGCCACAGCCTCTGAATCGGCAATTTCATTCTCTCCCTTCTGTGCAGTGTTTTTCTTCTGCATGTCTCTATCTCTGTAGGATACAGTGCAATTCACTCTAATGGATTAAACTCAAAATGCTGCTCCCATTTGGCACGGAGAGAGTTCTTACAGAACCCAAAAGCCAAATGCATGTTTTCCAAACAGAAGTAATATGCTATGAGGGCTTGGTTCAAGCCTTAACACTATTCTAGGTAAGATCTACTACGTAGCCAAAAGTTGAAGTAAGCTGAGATAGGAAAGAGTTAAATGATCAAGCTGAAACGTCATTTAAATATCATGAATTAAAAGTTCCAGCCTAGCTGCAAAGAATTAAAAAGGGCACAAGCTTGGCAATGCTCCTAAGGCCATAAAAGCGGTGTTTAGAGAGAAAGAAATCTTTGTTTGAATGCAAAAAGGAAACTAAAATTGGCAAGATGGAGCAAAGAAAATGTATCTGGGTGATCGCAAACTGACAGAATACAAATCTCCCTCAATAAAAGGAGAATCTCCATGAATTTCAGCAGTGCCACTGTCAAAAATCTCATCATCTGATACATTCAAGGTGAAATCCCAGCAATTTCATAGGCTACTTTTAAAACTGCTTTTAATTCGTAGTTGCTTCTGTCACATCTCACTCTCCACTGTTTTAGACTCTGAGGGACAAAGGTCAGCTGCTTCTTCCAAAATCATCTTTGTTACAAGAAATGCTGTCTGAGAACTCAAATCCTCTCCTGTCAGCAGCGAAGGTGTTCTTGCTGGTAATTTCAGTAAGTGGGATCATGGACACCAGCCTCCCTGGAAAATCCCCAGCAAGTGGGAAAGAAGCTAAACTTACAACCTTTTCAAAGGAAACCATTAGCCAGAGGAATGAGATCCCACTAAGTCGGTGCGATGGCTGTTGCCAAAAAAGGGCCCACCATCTATTCTGCAGGGGACCCAATCCAGTATTGGGCACATGGAGATAGATCAGCTTGCTGATTTGGGAGAATGATTACCCTTTGTTTCTTGTTTCAACGGGTTAATCTTCACTGGAATCTTCTGCTTGATCAACTTGTGGTCACATCTAAATCCCAGCTCAGGGAAGCAGTGTGTGAGCACAGGGCTGTGGGGAGCACGCCTGCTCCACACCCAACTTACACTGTGAAATAAGAAAAGTATGATCAGAATCCTCAGCTTTGGACTGTGAAGGACCAAGATGAGATTTTCTACACACTACAATTAATGAGATGAATGAGCATCCATTTTCCTAAATGGCAAGCCTGCCATTGGAAACTAGGTGGGGGAAATCAATACAATTTCTTGGAGGTTTATATTGCTTCAGAGTGCATTTATGCTCCCACCTCACCCTGGCAGTGAGAAAGTCTCCATGAAAGATTGTGGAGGAGGGTTGTGTGCCACCCTGGAGCTGCAACTCCTTTGAACCAGCTAGACAGGGTACCTGGGGCAGGGAGGTGAGGTAAGCCTTGAGGGGAGCAGGCAGCTGACACGGTGATCTCTCCAACTCCACAAAGCCCCCGAAAGGGTTGCTGTAACCTCCGTTTTTCAGTAGATTTACTCTGGCCACCATATCATTGCCAGCCAACTTACAGTGTCCCTGACAGAGCAGTACTAATAATAATTGAACTACAGCAAATGTCATCATTTCCCACAGCCCCTTCCCTGCTGAGCCAGGCACTCGGAGCTTCAAACCAACAGGGGGAAAGGGACATTCCTCACTCAGTGTGAATACAATCAAAACATGTCATAGTACTTCTAATTAAATCCTACTTAAATTATTGCCTCTGTAGAATTGTCTGCAAGGAAAAAGCCCCAGAATAACTCAGTTACCGTGTAGTTCGATTCACCATTGTTGTCTGTGACCAACGCCAAACACATCCGAGAAAAGACCATCACTGACATAAATTCCTGCAATCGTATGAACAAGTAGAAATGTCTTCCTGATTGTACCTGGGACTTGGCCAACTATGCATTAAAAGCCTTTGTAATTTTCTTGTAGGTGGTATAACCACAGAGGCTCTCTGTAATGAAATAATTAGGACTTTGGAGATTCCCTAAACAAGTTCCCATGAGAAAAGAGTTTCTGGGTAAGGGTTCTGGTAAATTGCTCACACCAGAATATGATTACAATTTCTCTTGCAGTGACAGAAAGTTAAAAATCACAATGTAATATTGGAAATGGATCCCGTCAGCTGGAAATGGGATATTACATGATCTGCTGATATTTTTTTCTTTATAGTTTCAAAGCCAAGTTAGATGAAAGTTATCTATCTTCTGTGCTGGCACTGACTGATAAAACATTTTGGAAATTATCTCTTCACATACCTATATGCTTTTTACAACAGGAGGGTAGAAATTTTACTGTATTCATGACTCTCATTGACTTTTTTTTTCTTATGAATCTAACTTTAGTTTTACAGGACTGGATTCTGTGAAACTAAGGAGTACACTTGTGCTGCTGCATGGGAAATGTCTTGTTTTTAATGAGTTGCCAACTTAATGACCTGTGGGATTTCAAAGTTCCTTTTTGGTTTTAAAGGAAATGATTAATATATATTCTGTCTTTAATTATAGTGCTATAATTGTGTGAAAGGAATTCCATTCATTCTTTTCTTCATTTAAATGTTTTACATTTGTGAATGTTAGGCAACATATTCTCCTAAAAGTTCTGTCTGTAAAATAGATGTATAATATTATTCGCTTTCAAATATGAGAGTAATGACAGTACTGGTATTCCTCAGTTTGGGGCAGAATATTTTGATTCTTACTTTAAAAGGATAGACAAGTTATTTAAATAATTGCTTGACTAAAATAAAGTGAATTTATATGGAAGTAAATGCATGGCTTCAAGTATCTATTAATGTAATACTGCTCCTTATTTAAAAAAAAAAAAACGTTACAAAATAGGAAATTATATGTGTATATTTTTATTGACACTGTAAACGGCTACTATAGCCCACTAACAAAAGTCCTAGGATAAATTTGGATATTTGGTAGTTATATTTCAGAAAGTAAATCTTAATCCTACTGGTCTGTTTGTATAATCTAAGGATTTTCTACTAACTCTGAAAACGATTTATGATTTCTGTCTCCTGTTTTTGCCCCATGTAATTGGGAGATCAAGTTTTGGGGTTTTTAAGAGCTTATGTATGTGCTGCATACAAATCCCATCCCTGTGACTCAGACATTTTGATCCTTTGGTTATCAGCCAGATATTTTTTCAACAACCTGTAAATCTCTGGAAATAAGCATTTTTGTCTGATTTTTCCTTATACATAAGGAGAATGATTTTGAAGAATTGTGATTTAGAAAAACTTTTTAGGGTGCACACTACCACCCCACGCAGAAACAGAACACTCTTCTCCCACTACCTACTCAGCTTTCCTGCTCCACACCAGACACAACACCAGGTGCTCTTACCAGGTATCCCTAATTTGGTTTTCCAGATGGTCTGGCCTAGGAACCAAGATCCACTCCTTAATATGGATCACAAGGACAAGACAGACTTATTGTATGACACCAGAAACCTTTTCTTTCACATGTCTGAAAACTTTGGGGTTTTGAGTAGTCTCCAGATCTTTAAAAAACCATGTGAAACCTGATTCACAGCTCCTAATATGCACTTCTCCATCCTACCAGAGACAACTGGCTCTTCCCCCAGCAGCAGCACCACCACCAAAAAGGGAACACGGACTAGGAAAGAACTATCTGGGTCATCAAATCCCAGTGTTATCTCGGGACCATGTCATAATCCATTTATAAAGTTATCGAGCTCCATCTTAAAACTACTTAGGCTTTGTTGCCTCTCTGCACGTGTCAGGAAGATCTCATTCCCAAGTGATAAACTTCTGTCATCTAATAGCATTACCTAGTATTAATCTTCTAGTGCATTGACTTGCATTTTGCACAATTACATTTAATTCCATTTCCATTTCTCCAGTTCTCATTACCCTGTTAACCTTCAGTGTTTTGCCTTTACTGACCTGCATTGGGAAGGATGCAATTTTAAGACATTTATTTGATACACAAGAACTGCATTATCATTCTGCTGATAAACAGAAAAGGCTTTACTCTCCTAGCAAGGTTAGAGTTACCTTGCTTATTAGCTCAGAAAGAAAAGTATGTACACATTCCATAAAGGAGTGTACCAGCATCTTCTGCTAGAAGTGAAGTGCAACGTTAAATCACAATAATACATCACCATGGGATTATGAAAGGAGTATTGAGGGTAATTTTCACAAATGTTATTGTGTAGCCAGAAAGAATTCCAGCATATTAACAAAAAATTATAACTTAGTATATTACTGTAAGAATCAGTGTGGTTATGAAATACTTAGAAAAAGAACTGGCAAAGCAGACAACAAGATAAAAACATAAGTAAGGTTAATTTTCTGCAGCTTTCCCTCAACTGTGTGTCTGGAAACTCTGCCTCCAGCTTAACTGTCAGCCATGTCAAAATGAGCAAGACAAGCAACTGAACAGGAATGATGGCTTTATTTCTCTATTGGTAAGTGTGGAGCTTTGATAATAATTTCACTGTGTCTACACATGAACCAGCACAGCCCAGGCACTAGTCTGATGGGCCACTGCCATTATTGTCAGGTGTTTCTACCTCCTCTGTCCTCATCAGCTACCCAGCTTTGTGCCACTGAGAAAGAACAATAGCACACATCTACTTTTTGTGGCAAAGTCATTACAGAAAACATTTAAGAGTATCAGGCTCAAGACCAGTCTTTGAAGAACTCTGATTTCATGCTAGCTCTCTTTTCTCTTTAGCCAGTTCCTCACCTTGCCTACATTTCTAATGCTGATCTTCAGGTTCTCCACCTTAATTACTACTTTTCCATTTGGAACTGTATTGAGTCCTCTAGAGGAGATGATAAGTCTTATTGCAGTTTTTCAGTTATCTTACTAAAGAATATGAAAATGAAATTTGCATTTTATCCTCTTTTACAGCAATTTTAGTCTCTTTGGTATTCCTTCAAAAATAGATTTTTAAGTCCTGTGAAGTCAGACTGAAAAACTATCTAGAATACTCTTCCTAAATATAGCACCATGTATTGATATAATTGAAACCTGGCAAGCTGCAGAATCAATGTTATTTGTTTTCTTCATGCACACAACATCTTTTCTCAGTAGACCATGAAAGCACTCCTGGTAGATGAGCAGTCATTTAAAAAGTCAATAAACTCCTCCATTCAGGCATTTCAAGTAGGTTAATGTGAAATGAATACATTTTATATTGCCCAAGGTAGAAATGGATAACTTGCATTTACTCTGGATTATATTAGCAATCCCTCGTGTACCAGTGTGACATCTCCCTGTAGGCCTCTTTGGAATTAGAACATAATTTCTGCAGCCTGTGATGTTGAGTCCCAGCTCTGTTTCTAAGTTCTCCTCTCCAGAATTCTGAACAGAATGATTATGTCTGCAGGGAGGAGCTAGATGTATCTCACAAAGAGTAAATCTATGGCATAAATTATGTCCTCAATTCTACAGTGAACAGGGTATATGGGAGATTGTCTTTCCTTAGGATACTGCAGCCACCTTTGAGACAACAATATTGCTCTTTCTTTTCTTTTTTTTACATGCTATTCCTTTCAAAAAGTCTACTCAGGTAAAATAGTAGTGGTGCTGGGTTTATTGCTTTGATCCAGTGGTCTTTGGGTGTTCACACCTGGTTTATAATTTTCGTTCTCCCTTTATGGTTTCTTGGTTCTTATCTCTCTAAGCAAAAGCATTTGTAAAACATGAAATAACTATTCTGTTCTGTTCTGCCTAGGGAAAGTTTTCAAACTTGAACTTTAACAAGAAGCTCACAGAATAGGGAGAGTCAAGAAAAATAACCAAGTAATATGAGAATAGATTTAGAAATTATGGCATAGAAACAAGAGATTGAAGAAATTTTAGATTTACTTGCTCCTGGATAAAGAAGACTGAAAAGACTTCAGGGAAGAAGTCTCATAATAAACTTCATGAAAATGTAAAAGCCTAGCTAGGTATGAGTCACAGAATATCTTGAGTTCTAAAGGCTCATCAAAGTTCCACTCCTGGCCCTGCACAGGCCCATCCCCAAGAGTCACACCATGTGCCCAAGATCATTGTACAAATGGTTTTTGAACTCTGTCAGGCTTGGCGCTGTGATCACTTCCCTGGGAACCTGTTCCAGTGCTCAACCACCCCTTGGGTGAAGAATCTTTTTCTGATACCCAACCTAAACCTCCTCTGGCACAACTTCAGGCCATTCCCTCGCGTCCTGTCACTGGTCACCACAGAGAAGAGATCAGGGTCTGCCCCTCCTCCTTCCCTAACAAGAAGTTGTGACTGCAATGAGATCATCCCTCACTTCTTCTTCAGGCTGAACAGACCAAGTGACTTCAGCCGCTCCTCATACAGCTTCCCCTCAAGGCCTTTCACCATCTTTGTTGCCCTTCTTTGGATGCTCTCAAAGAGCTTAATACCCTTCTTATATTGTGGACCCCAAAACTGCACACAAGACTTGGAGGTGAGGCCACACCAGTGCAGAGTGGGACAATCACCTCCCTCAACCTGATTCCTGATGCACACCAGATATTTGAGCTTTTCTTAATGCAAGGGGCTTGAAGTTGATAGTCTCTTGAAATGTGGCATTTTACATTTCTGTGCTTTTGTCTCAAGATAGAAAGTCATTGCCAAAGTCACCAACAGGCATTTTAGGCCTGGCAATATTACTATCAGTGTCTTTGGACATTGAGATGGTTGTTTCATGAATATATCTGCGTATTTTATTTTTATTTCCCTGAGTAGTTCTTCGCAGAAAGGGATAAAAATGGCCTATAGCCAAGGAGTGGACAATCATCTATCCTGTTACATCTATTCATTCACAAATTACAGGAGAACATACATGGAATTGTGACTTTGCATGTGTGTGTCTTCTGTGAAGTCATGGACTGCTTTATGTCTCTGATTATTCCTTTGGAGGTGAACAGGCACTAGTTTTGCTGATGCTGGATATATTATTCAATCATTATTACCCTTTCTCCTTGGTGTTACAATGTCAGGTAAGGACATCATCTTCCATTTACAGGGTGAGGGTATGACCTACTCTTTCCAGGAAGAAGGACTAGGTAGAGTGAAGATCAGCCAACTACTTCTAGCTGTGACCTTATACTGGTATCTCATCTGTAGGCAAATGGCTTGAGCACTGTCTCCAGTGTTCTGAGATTGGAAACTGTGACAAAATTATTGTGGGAGGCAAAAGGACTAACTGCTTCCTGTGTTGCTCTCCTTTCTAGACAGTTTATTGCTTTTTAAGCAGAAGGCTGTACTTTGTCTTATGCAATGTACCAGCATTAAAGCAAAACAGTCCTGCTCAGAAAAGTTCAATAGAGAAGGATAACTTTGTTTTGCAAAAAATTCTATTACTTCATAATATAATGTCCTTCCATTGGGAACAACACCCTATTTAGAAAAAAAAGGTGTGAAAGTACAGCTCCATGGAACTGGAGGTGGACTGCCCCAGAGCATGAGCAATGGGAGTCCCTGCACGCCAGGCTGTCCCACAGCTGTGGACACTGAGAGCTCCAGCTATCAAGGAAGAATGAGCCTGGAAGCCCTGAGAGCCACAGCTCCCAGCACTTCCCAGATCTCTGCCAAGGATCCAGGTCAGCAAGCTGTCAGGAAGCTGAGTAGGGTTCTCATTGAAACACTAGATTTTGATGAGTCAGCAAATGCTCAATTAAAAACATGTCAGAATTTTTCCAACCAGCTCTACTGACAATCTAAACAAATAAAGGGTGTGGGGAGGAAATATTATCCTTATTTTACACCAAGGGGACTGAGGCACAGAGGTATAATGTCAGGTCTGCAGTCTGGAGGCAAACTTAGATTTCATGTCATCCCTTGATCACCAGTCTCTTTACTCAAAATTTAATTTGTCATTACAATGACCTTGTAAGATAGGTATTACTTTAATTTTATAAATGGGAAACCAAAATAACCTGTACAACAGCAGATGGGAAGCCTGTGTCTCGAACCCAGTGTTCCTAAAGCTGCAGAACTTTAGTAGAAAGCCTACCTGTTTCTTTCATGGACAAGGTACATAGGTAAGATACAGTCAGACTCAGACAATCTTGCAGCAAAGGTATAAATTCCTACAGCAAAATACTCCTGTGCCACAGTCTTCTTATACTCAAGCCATACTGTCCATGCAAAAATGTTGGTTTACTATGACTAAAACCCTCATATGTGGTTGTGGGTAGTATAGAACTTAAACTTTAGATAGGAGGTAACTAATTCTTCCCTAAACACTCATATATAGAGTTCAACTGGTTTTCCTAGTTCTGCTAAACACAAGCAGCTGCATCTGTATCTAGGCACAGCACATTAATTGTCTTCCCAGGTCTTTCATGATCCCAGGTTTCTCAGACTTCTCTTTATAAATATTAACTCATCCTTCAGCTGGGTTTCCACTGTGAACACAGCCCTAATTGTCAGGAAGAACTGTAGCAGCACCTGGTATCAAAGTCAGTTTTTATTAGTAGATTTTCATTTCAAATTTCAAAGAGCTTGTCTTTGTTGTTTTGTCCTTGCTTGTTTTAAAATTGAGGGTTGAAATTTCCTGAACTTCATTCTTTTAGGGACTATAGCTATAGAAAATCTGCTATTCTGCTATGCTGCTCGTAACTCTTTTAATTTTTACTACTTTTGGCCTTAGAGCAGGGATTTGTTTGATAAGGTCATGAGTAGCGTTTGAGCTATGCACACGACTTCTCCTACTACTGTGAAAATTGGCTCAAATTTGGCAAAGTCAAAAACCTCTGATAAATCTGTTCGTAACTGCATAATACAGAACCCAAGTTGACCAGCTAAAATGCACAAATCCTGGCTCACTGAACAGGCTGTATGGATGCTGTCCTTCCTGAGAGACAGCAGGCTTTGACCACTTCAGGCCATCCAAGGACCAGATGGGGGCCCACAGTACCTTATTTCTGCCATTCTCCCAGTGCTGTCCCTGCCTGCACCCAAGTGCCACAGAGGCAGAGGCCACCTAGGTTTCATACAAAGGGACTGAGAGCTTGACCAAATGAGGGGGAAAAGGTCTAGCCAGAACTGCTGGTCTAGGGTGAAGCTGTGGCTGAGAATTTTGAGGAAAGACTGGACTGTGACCAAATAGGCAGGAAGTAAAAATTAGAATTGCTCTGGCAAAGAGAATTTGACATAAAGAAGAGTGGATAACAGGATTAGGAGCTCTCAGGGGAAATTAAGAGAAAATCAGGATTCACTAGGAAAAAAAAAGAGATGGACATCGTGTGAGAAATGTGAATGGGATGCACAGAGTCATGGGAGTAGAATTAGCCAGGCTTGCCTAGGAAGGAGATCGGAAAAAAATATGCAGTGACAGAGTTGAGAATCAAAGGATATATTTTGGAAGGGAGACTGAGAGTTTGATGGGTGAAGACTAGAAACAGAGGAAAGAGAATACTTGAAGGCAGATGAAAGATGATAGTGATCCAGCTTGATGCAAAAGAGTGTCTGTTACTTAAAACTCTGTTTCCTCCACAATCTGCAGAGTCTTGAAAATCACCACATTTATGGTGTCAGCAGGTATGTTTTAGAACCATTGGAAAAAAAGAGCTTCTCCTCATTTACTAGTTTGGTTTATTAAATGATGACATATTATACTAGACCTATATCAGAGATTCTGCAAGTTATTTTTATGGATAAATCTTATGAGTGAACATAATACCTAACATGAAGATTTGGGATTTATTTTTGTAAAAGAAGAATGACTTGCAAAATGAAATTTAGCAAATGCCATGAGTAGTCCTGCCTATGCTTGCAAGAGAGAAGCTTGCAACAACAGCTTTCATATGGGGCAAAACTGAGTAAACTTCAGTATGAAAACATATTGCCTAAAGGGGATGTTATGGAGATCTTTAAAAAATTATGAGTGGAATCATCTCTTTAAAATAGAGTAAAAGGGATTTCTGTGTCCTTCAATACAAGCTCTAAGGTACATAAAATGAAATTACAATGAGGCAGGTTCAAAACAAAAGGAGATTTTACTGCTTGTCACAGACTGCTCTGTGGCTAAAAGCCAATAGTGGTAAAGGGGAAAATGGGAAGACATATGCAGAATACGTCTGTGGGTAAATTAGACCTGGCTTCAGACCCTGGACCACAAAGTGGGGTTTGGAGAAGGCTGGGAGAGCTTGGGACAAGTTTGCCCCATTCTTACTTCTCTTCTCTAGCCATGTTTTAAAAAGCGTGTTACCAAATTTTGAGAGAGCTCTGTGGGTTGTCAATCTCAAGTGGACACGTGTGCTTCTGAAATACAGAATGAGAACTTGTAAGACCATACTTAGGCCATAATGTTGTTCTCAGTGTTCCAGATTATCTAACCCTACACAAATACATATTGAGTCTGCTAACTGTAATCAACTCTCTGCACAGACTGATGATGGCCATGGATCCTATTTTGCACTGCTTAGCTCTCCACATGACATGCACTTCATAGCAAGCCTAAGCCACCAAAGTCCTTGATTCTGGGAATTCAGGTGCTTAAATCCTTATTTGGATTTAATAATCTTTGGCCTTAATATCTGTGTCTCCTTTCTCAACATTTAACAACAGAACTGATACCAATAAATCATCTTCTAGGATATTGTTGAAGATAAGACCATCTGTAAAGGTTTCGATTTTAAAACTCAAGGGAGATTGATTTATATCTAATGTTATCTGGTTTTGCTTAGTCTATTGACAATTGCAGTGAGTAGGTGAAACATTGTGAAACATGGTTTTGTGAGCAGCAGAATGGGAAACTCCCTTAACATTCAGAGTTGGCGCTTAGCAACACAGTTTGTGGTTCCTTCTAGAGGCAGTTACTGGTATTTTTCACTATCAGATTAACATCTGATATTTTTTCCAGAGCTTGGTGAGCTTGGCCACTTTAGGTGTGGCAACCAGCAGCAGAATAACCTAACTCTAGAATAATCAGGTTCATATCAAATAATTATGTTCACACAAAACTGACTGAGGACCTTACACATGGCTCACCAATGACCTTCCCCCAAGAATTTCAGGCTTGCTTATTCTCTTAAATGTCAAGGTTGTTCTACAGAAGAAAATAAAAGAGGTTTTAAGTCTTAATATCTGAAATGGAGTACTAATCGCCCTAAACTGGGTGCTTTTTCTTCTTCCAGTTGAAAGTAAAATGCCCAGGAAGCAATTTGGTTAAAGAGTTGTAATTGAGGCCTATGCTTTTATAAGACTAGAAATGACAAATAGTAGCACAGAGCATTCTTATTTTGCCCCTGTTGTCTATAATGTGAAACACTGGTATTCAAATTCCTGTGGCACAATTTAGAGGGCTCTACGATAAAAAGCATCTACGACCCAAGCAAGGACTTGGTGGCAGTGTCCCAGATCCCATCTCTGTGGTGTATTTGTTTCTTGAATGGAAAAGCTTTGAGTTTCAATCAGTTGCAGACATTACAACCCTGTATTATGAAATCATACTGACATAATTACACTAGTAAATTAAGCCCTAAGCCAAAGTACACAGAGTCTGTACTTTTTATGTAACTAATATGGTATCTACACATTTGATATACTTCACTAACAGAGGAAGTATATTAAAAGCACCTGTAAAAAATATCCAATTATGAAAAGCAGAAACAAAGTGTATGAACATGGGCATGTGTGTGCGGTATGGGATGGCAAAAGATTAAGAATGCCAAAAAAGCATAAGCTAGAAGGAAAAAATAAAATTCAAACAGAAACAAAAAAGGAAAACATGTAATGTAAAATACAGCAAAGAAAATACAGGCAGTCTTTGTGCTATGAGGGGAAAACACTCAAAGGAATAAAAAGGAAACATTCTAAAACTTGTAAAGACATGTCTTTTTATACCTAAGACTAATGAACTAAAGGGTGCCATTTTCAACACACTAAAAACCAGCTAGCATGAGGTCAACAACAGCAAAGGACAAAGCTTGTCCCAGTTAAAACCTGGCAAAGGAAACAGATCTTAGCAGAAGGTATTGGGCATCCACTTCTTTCAAAACAATGAGATCTCCACAAGCTTCAGGATGGACCTTATTTTTTAAAGACAAGGAATAAATACTTCACTACAGCCTAGAGTTTAATAAGGATTTTTTTTCTGGGAAGGTTATTAGACTGTTTTCTGAAAGACCTCTTGCATTTTCTTCCAATGCAGATGGGCCTGGCTTCTGCTGCCACCAGGTTATTGGGGGGAGAGACTGAGGGTCAGAGAAGAGAAGAAGGCGAGGCAGGCAGCTGACTGCTTGTGCGAGAACGCGTCCAAGCGCAAGCTGGGCACGTGAAATGCCTCCTAAACCCTGAGCATCGCTCTGCCTGGAGCTGGCAAAGGGAGAGCTGCAATTTTTTTTGTGCTCCACTTTGGACTCATAGGCCGAAAGTGCGGGGGAGGGGAGGGGGACGGCCAGGAAAAAGGAGTAAATTTTCTTCTAACCCATGCTAGGATACAATTAATACAAACTACGCTCATCAGTTATAAAAGCGTGTGCCTCGTTTTGCACGGAGTCGAGCAGCGCGGCCCCTCTGCAGCCGCTTCTGGCTGGGGAGTGATGGGGATGGGGCCAGGGACAGGGCCGGTGCCCCAGCCCGGGCTGCTCGCGGGGCCGGTCCCGGGCCAGGCCCGGCGCCAGCGCGGCCCCTCCCGCCCGCCCGGAAGCGC
>VZTR01019810.1:38012-79983 GCA_013400775.1 Chaetops frenatus | reverse complement strand
TCTTCGAGAACTCCACGGGCGTGCAGGTGAGCCGGCCGGGCCGGGCGGGGCAGGGCAGGGCAGGGCAGGGCAGGGCAGGGCAGGGCAGGAGGGCTCCGGCGGCCCGGGGAGCGGCCGGCGGTGGTGGCGGCTCTGGGCTCGTCCCCCCGGCCCCCTCGGGCCGCCCGCCGTGGGTCCCGCGGGCAGGTGCGGCCGTGGCCTGTGCCCGGGACCGCAGAGGATCCGCCTCGTGCCGCAGCCGCCGCTGCTCCTCTGGTGATGCTTTTCACGGAGTGCTGGTGTTGTGTTCGTTTTGCAGGTCGGGGAAACGGAAGAGATGCGGCACCGGTCGTGCTCTGTCAGCACTTGAATGGCAGCCGCCTTTGCACACTTTGAACTCCTGTGGCCTGTGCTGCACATCTGTAGTATTAAATTGGCAGCAGATGAGAAAGCTGTCATCAGCTATAATTGTACATAATACACGTACAAGTTTTTAATAATAGATTACCTGATCTCTAAATTATTACAAATTTTCCGTTTTCATGCAGTCTTCCTCATGTCACTCTTTGGCCCTTAAATTTTGGATCAGCCATGGATTGTGATTATTCAGGATCTTGGTTTCAGGTTAATAAGTTGGAATTGGAGGCCTCTCTTGTGTGATCAGAGGGGTATTTGCATTCAGGTGATAATACTTCACTGAGAGTGCTCAGTGTTTGAGCGGTTGTATATATTTGTAATTTGCAAAGTAGGCAAGGAGACTTTTAATTCTACATGTAAAAAATAATAAATGGCAGGTGTCTAAGCATGACCTTCAAATTTTTTGAATACACAGAAGGCTGTTTGAAGTTAGTGTCAGCTTAAGGTGCTTGAGAGCAAAGAATACCACTACATGTTGACAGGTGACAGAGGTCATACAAATAAGATCTTCTCATATTTACAGCTAAGGCCCTTTTCCACTCTCTAATGAAGCATTTATTTCAGAATCAGGCTAGATCTCCCCTAATTTCCACTCCTGAGTATAGGCCTTGCTTCATACTGACTCTTGGGAAACCCACAAAGCCAGCTAAAGGTGCAAGAGTTGCACAGTTTGTCATCAGAGTAAATAGAATGGATACAAAACTGAAGCAAGGTCTTTTGGTGGTAGTTTTTCATTCAGTTTGTAACTTATGTAGCTTCACCTTACCTCTCGTCCAAGTAAGCTAACTTGTGTTGTGCTCGGTATGTTAAACAAAAAAAAAAAAAAAAAAAAAAGGGAAGAGGGAGCAGTAGTTCACAGGTTAAGTACTTGCAATTTTACCTGCCTTCTGTTTTACGTAGTGTTTCTAGTGCAGATACCTTGATGTGTAGTAACTTACCTTGGTCATTAACGGCTGAAAACAGTGGTATAGTAGTTTAACCTACTGTAAGAATGAGAGAAAAAAATCAAGATACAAATTGTAATGCAAAAGCTATCCAAATTGCCTACAATTGGTGTGCAGACAGTAGCAAACACTTAGAATTTTAAAAGAACTTTATCCAAAAAATGCCTGTGACATTAAAGAAAGAAAACTGCTAACCAAAAGAAATAAAAAGGCAGCCATCATCTGTTGACCTCTGTTTCATTGCATCAGTAAAGTTCATACAAACACAAAAATGGTGGTGATCAGTTACAGGCCACTGAATGGAGATCAGTTAGGACAATATTAAAATAGAGATGCTTTGTCACAGTAAGCAACAAATAATGATAAGAAATGGTGGAAGAGGAGGTGTATGTCATAGGATAAATAAAATAGTAATCACGACTGAAAGGTAAAAAAAAACTTGGAAAATACAACACATGTGTAGAGAGATAAAAACTATAACCCTTAAAATCCATATGTCATTTAACTGGAAGATAGTCCCCATTTGTTTAAGGGAGACAAACAGTGTCCTTTTAGACCTGCTCCTGTGAACAGTACACGTGTTTCAACTTGAAACTCAGAGTGGAAAGTTAAGCCATGTGCCTAAGTGTATGAGATTGGGATGGTAACCTGAGAGCTACTGTGGATGAGCTGTCTTAAGGCATGTAATTAGATGCAGAAGTGTAGCATCATTAAACTTAATTCCAATAAACCAGCAAAAATAGTAGCTTCCTAGAGGCAGCTGTAGGACTCCACCAGCATTAAGGCAATGTAATAGCCACAGAGGGAGGAATTCTGCGTCTCTCTCTGGTCTATTAATTTATTCAGTGGATTGAAGTGTGTTGGGATATTTTTGTAACTGGATAAATAGGAGACAACAACCTCATCCATCAGAATACTGAATCTTGTTGCATAGTCTCATTCAAGTCGTTAGGATTCTACAGATGCTGAAGTGACTTTTTGTTACCACTGTTGCTGCCGTACTATATTTAGAATATTTTTAATGTTATATACTGTTTAGCATTCTTTGGTTTTACACTTAAGGTATTTGTGGTTTTTCAATACAAGAACACTCTGAACCAGTTGTGGATATTTGAGGTGTCCGATCTTAAAATAATTTGCCAAAATTCCCAGTAATGTGAATGGACATTAATAGGGTAAAATTGGTTACGATCATAAACATGGATGTCTATATTTTTGACTCAAGTATTAGTATATTGTGATATTTGTTCTCTATTTATTTATCTGTCAAGAAGTGATGTTTCTGTCTATCATCTGCTGTTAATCCATTAAGTATCTGTCTCTCCCTCATGACTGTATGCACAAGTATATTTTTCTTCTTTTTTCTGTTCTTCTTGACTTCGATATTCTTAGCCAATGCTTTAAAAGCAAAAACTGTAGTTCATGCTAGGAAGGGTTTTTATCTTTGTAGCAAACTCTTCTGTTTTGAAATGTAAGGTGATAACCTGACCTGCATGATAGAAAGTCTTGAAATACTAGTCTTTCTCTTAAGTATTTGACTTGAGATATAAAATAATTGCAGAGCTATAATTGCTGTGAGCTCTGGGTATTTTAGGTCCTAGAGTGTGGCTCATGAAGTAACTGTGAAAGTCTTTTTGCTTGATAAGTTAAAAAGTATTTACTTGTAAATACTTTATCTTTTTAAATTTTGGATCAGACTTTTTTTTTTCCACTGAAATGATTTTGTTTTACAAAGCCTAAGAGAACTCAAGCTAACTTGGCAACGGTTTAGGTTTTCCAATAATATTAGAATTCATTAATGAATTGCCAGAAATAGTCCTTTTTGCTGACTGTCATGCAAGAGTTGGCTATAGAAGACTGAAGAACAAGTGTTGAGAGTACAAAAAGCAATGACAAGATCCCAGTGCTGTGAGGTAAACTGGGCAAAGCCAGTATGACTATAAAGTGTAATCCTGTACTGCTGCGTAAATTGGTCAGTGCAATTATAATTTAACAGGTATCCATTAATTCTATTAAGGAGCTATGAATAGATGAAATTTATTAATCTGTGGCATTGTGACAGTGCTCCTCAATAATCTCTAGATTTATATACTCAGAGTAATGAAAATGTGTAGATGTGGTGTTGGAAAGTGGCGTAGAGAGAACATCCCTACTTTGGCCTTGTTGCTTTGCACCTGTCTTGCCGTAAGATGCAGGTACCCTACAGTACTGTTTTCTAGGAGAATATATATGAGGTGTTTGAACACTATATAAAGTGAGAAGATTTCTATGTAAAGAGAGTCTCAGACAGCAAAGGATGATAATTTTATCAGTAATGATCCAAAGCAGCCACTGGTACAAACAGGTACAACTCATGTACTTCAGAGGACTTGCATCTGCTGGTGCTAATAGTTGGTTTGGCCCCAGGTTTCTGAATCAAGTAGCTAATGAACTGTGGTTGTGTTGTTACTGCTTTTGTCTTCACTGTGTCAGAGAAGGCTGGTCTCTCACATTTCAGACAGACTATAAAACAGTTGAACCTCACCATAGGATGTGAAAACCAGGATGGCTGCAAATATGTGTGTGATTAGGATGTTTGAAGGGCTGGAAGGACTAGTAATTCAATATGATGAATGTTCTCATCTCTCTCTGACCCTGAGCATCTTATCCCAGTTGCTGTCTGGGTGATGAAATTAATGCCTATTGTGTTTGTGCATATGTTTCAGATCAGATGGAGACAAAATGTTCTTCAACTTTTTTTGTTGTAATTGCATTTGATATTTTGTACTGAATGCTGGTGAAGAAATAATAAAGAAATCATCACTCAGACTTCTTCCTAAAGGATAATTTTCATCTGAAAGGTTTTGACAATTGAATGAAATCCATAATTGAATTAATGCGCATGGATTTTGTTCAGTACTTGTGTCAGCTGTGTTCCCTACCCCCACTTCCTGATGAATAGAACTTTTTGGAAGTGGTGTTCTCATTAAAGACATTACAAAATTCTGGTTTTTGTTCTCTTTACAGGACTCTGGAAAGGCTGTAAGAATCAGATGATACCTCAGTGTTGTTTAGTAGAGCTAAACAATTAGTTTATAAAATTTAAGAGAGGCTTGTTTAACAGTGCAGTGTGCTCCCTGGATTGATATTGAAGCTTGGACTTGCTGTGTCTCCACAGGGTTGAAAATTGCTTAGGTTTAGAGCAAACTAAAACTTTGTGGAGCAAATGTGCTGCTGAACTCTTGACAGTACTTTCCAGTGGAGTAGAGCCTGGGATTTTTTACGTATCTTGGCTTTCTAGAAAATGTGTGAGAAGAGCTTGGTGTCTGAGATTGGGATGGATGCTTAGTCTTGGATCTGTTGGCCAATTTGCAGTGAAAATGAATGTCTGTGCCCATCTCTGTTCCCAGGACAGCAACCTTCCCAGACAAGATGATCTTTACTTAGTTCTTGCTTTTCCTTTTGAAGCTGTTCAGCTGTCCAGCAGGTAATTCTGGAAGGCCCAAGGCGGAAGTGGGAAGGCAAGAGGCAGCACAAGTCTGACAGCCAAATTGCAGCATACAAGGAGATGGTTCTGGTTACTGTTGGTGATGTGGTTTGTCATCTGTTAGAACCTGGTTCTTTCCTCTCCACGCTGGAGGAGGCATCATAACCAGGCTTCATCATGGCAGGGTGAAGGTTTGGCTTCCAACTGCTTCCTCTCAGTAGATGTGAGTGGCAGGATTTGGCTCCTCTCTAGATGAGGGCCCATTTCCCACGCAAATGACATCGCCAGAAAGCTCAGGGGAAATGTAACTTTCCACCCTTCTTCAGTTGTGTTTGGAAGGAAAGTGCTGGCAGTTGTTTTTTGGCATGAGCCTGGGTGTATGAACCTGTGCTTGAGTTTCCTGAGCTCTCCTCTCTGTGTGGCAGCTCAGGAGTGGGAGGATACTGGGATGGTGTGAGAGCTTAGCGGGAGGGTGCAGAGCTGCCATCAAGGCAAACCTCAAAGCTCAGGTGGGAGCTGAGCAGCCTTGGAAGGTTTGAGCTTTCCTACTTCATGTAGCTTGTGTTAGTAACCCCAGTTAGCACCTGCTTGTGTTGCTGTTTTGTGAAACCATGTTAGCTGTTGTGAGGTGTATTGAGAGGTTAAAATAATCATAACTTGTCATTTAATTGTGATGGTAGAAATAATGAAGTAAAGGTCTTGGGGAAGTGATAAAAATTCGGGGACTGGTGCAATGCAAAGACTGAAAAGAAACTATTAGAAGGTAGTGAAGTGTATCACATTTGTGGGGTAAACTTTTGGAAAACCAGTGAAATTTTTCTGCTGTGATGAAATTTTTCTGGCTTCATTAAGAGGGTTTACCCTGCTTCATTTCATTAGAGATTTCAGTGTACAGCTGTCTCCAGGCATATATGTCTTTTGTACTATACAGCAAAGTTCTTTGTGTTATTAGAACAGAAATTAAGTGATAACTGCTTAGCCCAAGGGATGCAGCTTTCAAATTGAGATGTATGCCTAATTTTAGACTCTTACCTTCAACTGTGGTATGAGGCAGCAAAAACAGATAGATTAGGTATGTCAAGTTAGTGCTCTTTCTGTTTTCGACATTGCAAACCAGATATTTACATATATCTTAATTTTTATTCTGTGCCTTTGACTGTAGATCTGAAGGTGAAAGTGATGTCCTTCAGGACTCTTGTTTGACAATATACCATCTAGAGTTCTAGTGTACGGCAGATCTGGCTTTGGATCTGGAAAGAATTTAGTATGGACAGGTTCCACATGCAGTGCTTGTCCTGATCATCCTCCACTTACTGCCTGATACATAAAAAATAAATAAATAAAACTGAGGTCTTGTTAGCATTTTTAGAAATCAGCTATCAGCTCCCTGAACCAAAACTGCTGCTAGGGTTCATAAATTAGCAGCTGTGTGTGGAGATGTGCCTAGCATATGTTTTCTAATTGGCAAGTCACAACTGAATCTGAATCTGAATTTTATACCAACCTTATCTGTTGCAGTCTGCAATTTAAAAAGTTTTACATTTTTAAGTTAGCTGCATGTACTTATGAAAATACTAGAAAGTATGTGTCAGGTAGGAAAAGCTAAGGAGTCAAAGGGGAAGTTTGAATGCTCTTACAAATTCTGATTCCAAGTATTTGACCAGTAAGTTTTGCAATCTTGTGGTTTGATTTTAAAATTTTCCATTTAAATATACTTTATTTGAATATCTTAAGATTTTTGGTATATGCATTTTTCAATAAAATTTATCCTGGCTTTGCATAATTTGTTACATTTGAAAATAAAGGTTGTATTTATCACATATTTTTTTAACCTGCATGAGTTTTATACACTTTACTCGTTTTGTGTTTAATTGTGTTTTGGTAGATGCTGGGCTGTGGAGTTTTACAGTGCTCTTCCATGCCCTTTTCTTCTGCTTACATAATATGTTCAGATACTTTATGTAAGGATGATTGTTAATTTAGATGTTTTTTCTCCTAGTACTCTACCACCAGACACTGTTCTTGCTAAGAGAAGATTCTGTTCATAGTTAAACATTGGAGTGCAGTTATTTCAAACTTTATGCCTTAGGCTTGCAGGCAGGATATCCTTTTTTTCTCAGGTTTAGTTATGTTAGATAAAGTAGGCTCACATGTCAGGAATTTTGACATTACAATTATGAGGAAGCATATCTTCTCAGGGGAAAAATACTCTTTAATCCATCTTCTGTCAGTTTGAATTTATCCTATGAAGGGATTTGGTGTAAAAAGCCAGGGAAATTATTTTCTTTTGTTCATTTCGTTTCTGCCACATACTACTTGTCATCTTCTCAGTTACAACTAGAGTAGGGAAGTAAGAAATAGCATTTATGCTAGTTTGATTTTTAAATGTAAAATAAGCTACACATGATTTGGTCAAATTTGTATTTTAGCTCATGACTAAATATGAAAAAATATTAGTTTGAATTGCTTTGAACTGTATTGTGGTAGTTGAAATGATTTTACCTGGTGAATTTACAGATTGACTCAAAGACTTATTTTGTTCCATTTCCTAAGGCTACTTGGGAGTATGAGGGCATGCGTGTTTCTTTTAGAGTAAGCAAACGTAGTGCATAGTCTGAGCAAGCTGCAGGTGAACTGGCTCGTTCACATGCTGTGGCGGTGAGCAGATGAGAGTGATTTTAATGTGGCAATTTTTGAGGCTGTGTTCAATTCTGGAGCCAGAATTGCTGCAGATACCTCCCTACATGTTCTTATGCTGTGTTAGCGATTCCTTTGCCTCACTGTGAGAGACAATAGTGCTTAAATTCCAAATACTTACTGACGACGTGTGGAGAAGCTTTCAAAAATCCTCTTCCACAATCACAAGCAGAGACTAGAGATGTTTCATAATCATCCTCATTCATGTCAACTCATTGATAGCTTCACAGCAGCTTCCAGTCTGTATTTGATACAAACACTTGTAGCAGTATTACAAATAAAGATGTGAACAACTCCTCCGTGGAGTCCAAGGCATTTAAAAAGCAAAGTTCCTGTTACAAAGAGCTCTGGCTGGAGGAAACACTGCAAGCTGCCACAAGGTTTCCTGCTGGTGTGGTGGGCAAAGGGTATTTCCAGAATAAGCTTAAATGGACATTACGTATCTTCTACTAGAAAAGGGTAATAAAGTAAACAATGGCTACATTAAGTGTGGGTTGCTTTTGTCCTTCAGGGAAATTACAAAAATATGCACGAAGGAATCTCTAGAGATGCAAAAGGCTTATAAAGGGGACTTTATCCTATTCAAACAGGTGGAATACTTACTTCCACTCTTGTACTAGAAGACTTGCTCAGGTTTTATGTAATACCAAGATGCCAAATGTTCAGAAAAGCACTCCTGTTGAAATCTCATAGTATAAATAATCTCCTTTTACATATGTCTGAAGTACATGCACTAATTATTTTAAAAATTTCATTACTGGTGATTTATGGTGAAAGTTAGATGCTCTAATTTTGATTTTTCCCAGGTGGTCACCAATTGTAATGGTGGGTTCATGCTATTGAACTGCACTGTAATCAAAAACAAGTAATTTGGAGTAAGATCTGTAAATTATTTGGGCACGGAAAATAGAAATTTTAAGACTTTAGACGTCAGAATCTTAAAATTGAAATTATTATAAATCTTGAGGTTTTTTCTGCTATCAAGACTGGAACATTCAAGATATGCAGATGCCTTTTTAAAAAAATTTTTAAGGATTCATCAGAGAGATAAGGAGTACAGGGGACAATTATGTTTAATTCAGCTCAGAAACTGTAAAGCCTTTACAGTCAGCATCAGAACAAAATGGCTTCTATACATGTATCTAGTACATTGATTGAAGTATAACCACTCATAAAACTTTGCCAATTTAGACCATAAGGCTAAAAGCTAGTATGAAAATAAGAATGTACAGACTTCGTATTTAACATCAGATGGTATGATTTAGTCCTGCTTAATCTAAATAGGTTGCTACTATAGTTTTCTTACAAAAAGGAAATAAAATGCCAGTAAGTCTATTTTCTGAAGTTCTGTGCTATCTGGTTGAATCAAATAATAAATGTCTTTTTTAAAAAATTTAATTACATTACATATAGGAATCTTTTCAATATTCTCCAGAGCTTAATATCTTAGCAATAGTTTTTTTCACTGAACCCTAGTAAAATATGTAGCTACAGAATGTTTGAATGATCTCTGCTTCAATAAAATTAATTACTTTGTGATTTTATGGTTTGCTGCTGAGCTTGCTAGAGCTGTCTGAGCAACAGACTTCAGACTTGTGCAATTCTGTATTCAGGAGATAGTCCCTAAAGAGGTTATGACATGTAGCAATAGTATGATCATTACATAAAAGCTGTGTGTCCTAAAGGTATTTTTAGAAGATTTATAAACTTTTTTTCAGATCTAGAGAAAACGCAACTAAAAGCATCAAAGTCCTTCCTCTTCTGGTCTATTCATATTCCTTATGCTGTAGGCAACTTGTATCTGTTAAATGTGAATAAAAATGCTTCTTTGTCTTCTGTGAAGAAAAATAAATGTGTAAAATTGTTATAGTAAAATATCTGAAAACCTGGGAGATTTGTCAGCCCCAAGTACCAATTCCTTATCTGTATCCTGTCTTGAGCCTGTTTCTAGTCAAACAAGGTAAATAGATTCTATGGTCTGAGGTACTTTCTCTGGAAGCTCCAAGGACTTGTGACATGAGGCAGGGTTTTAGTGTAAGAGAATTTAAAGAGCTTTGCTGAAGATGCCTGCAGCAGTGCTGCAGATGTCGGCTTGCACAGGGTGTGTGTTGACTTCAGAGGCAGCTACGTGGTAGTTGTTTGGGTGGTTTGTTCATGCAAGCTCCACCCTTTCACCAGAAAATTGTATCCAGTGTTCTTAACAAACAGGTGACAAATACGTCCGAGGATACTGTTTATTTTAGTAGACACGTTGTAGTAGTGCCCAGCTAACAGAGATGCTCTTGTCCCAAAGAGTACACAGGCCCAATTATTAATCGTGAAGAAGTAGTGGGGAGAGGTGCACTGTGAGGATAGTACCGCTGAGTAGGAGGTCTGTGTGGTCCTTTTTAAGTGTTGATATCTTGAGTCGTTCTCCAGAAAAGGGAAGGAATGTTCTGACCCTGTTATCCTACTTTTATCCCTCTTTCCAGTTGCTATTGCCTGTGCTTGAAGCTGTTGTTTTTCCTGAACACAATGCTCTGCTTTCACAAAGTACTCCAGTGAACATAAGTTATGTTGAAGTAACAGCAAAGATGGGAGCATCATTCTTCAATTCACACCTAGTTTCTTTGAATAGGGAAAGGAGGAGGGTTAAGAAGTCTGAGGAACCAAGACTGAGTGTGCTGGTAGCCTGACAGACTAAGATGACCCGAGCTTTTACCAGCAATAACCAGTTGCCTAAATGCTGAAGCAGAAGTCACACAGTCAGAAGATCTGCTTGCAGATCAGCTTCTAACTGCTCCCATTATCAGCCACATCCAATTACAATATTAAGGTAATCTCTTTGCTAGGAGTTTGTGATCATTAGTTGACCTGCAAGCAGATCTTCTGATAGTATGATTACTTTTACCTACAGTTATTTTTTGCCATGACTTAGTATTTACTAAGCTCATATTGCTAGGATGTGATTAAATGATCTATTTAATTTTCTTTGGTATGTAAAGATTCCATAAGCAAGAAATAAAACTCTTAACTCTAAGTTAGGGGTGTCCATCTTATTTCAGTGAAAACCGGTGCAAATTATGGGTTATTTGGGTGTAGCTGCCATGCAGGACTGTTCCACATTTCTACCTGATCTACCACATTAGCACAGCCATAATTGAGTATGTTGCACTGGAAAAAGCAGTCTGGTAGGGAAGCTGAAACTGGTGTCACCAGATCACCCAGGAGCTCCCATTTGCATGCCTAGATCAGCCTATCACTGAAATAGTACTTTCTCCCAGCAGAACTACTTGTAACCTCCTGCTAATGCATCAAAGCTTTGCCTGGGCAGGACGCCTTGGAGTGTGTCTTGTGGCTGCTGAGCCTGGGAACAGCTTGATGTATGGCATCCATGGAAGCTGGGTACCAGCCTTCCCACAGAAGGGATCTAATAGCATCCAGTTTCCATTATTTGAGACCTCACTGTATGGAGTTTGACAGTGCTGCTGTGTAAACAGATGTGAAAGGCCCACATTAACACTAACTGTATTACCTATTACTGTGAAATGGGCTGTGAAGCAACCAAAACATGGCTAAAAGCACACATTTCAGTGTTGTGTACACAAGTAATGTTTGCAGTGTTAGACTGTCAGTCTGCATTTTAAACATTTTCCCTCAAATCCCTGCTTACTTTGGCTTGCTATGTTCCTTTTGACTTGTTTTCTTTGTTTGACTTCATTGTGCCTTTTATTTTTAACACAGCAGATTCTATTCTAAATGAACAGGTTCCTCACTTGCTTCATTGTGGCTGCCAGGGCACTTCTTAGTTCATTGAACTGACAGATAGGTAGAATATATGTATACTGTGGTGTCTGGAGAGCCATGCATTAAATACGTGAAACACAAGGTACCTTATGCTGAAATTCAAATTGCCTCCCAAGCCTGTCCTGCGCTGCTTCCCTGGCACTGGCTGCAGGGGGCAAGACCACCCCTGCCTATGCTCTGCACACCCTGGGAGCAGTACTGCCCTGCTGAGGAGGGCTGGGAGTTTTTAAACCACGCTGATGTCTTCAGGTTGCTTCAGAAGGGGTTTATATCCAGGTGGGCTCTTTCTTTCTGCACTGCTCTCCCTGGTGAGTCACTCAAGTGCTGCCTTAGAGCACGGTGCTAGGAGTACCAAGGTCATGGGTTCATTTCCCCTTATGGGCATTTGCTCAAGAGGTGGACTCGAGGATCCTTGTGGGTCCCTTCCAACTCAGAATATTTTGTGATTCTGTAATTTCACTGTGGCCCCCAAACATCTGCACCAGCAAAATGAGGAGTCAGAGGCTGCACAGCCTCTGCAGCAATGAATTATGCAAAGTTGGCTATGAAGAACAGCAGGGAGTCAAAGGTTTTCTGGAGGCCATGAAGAAGAGTACTGTATTATTTCCTTCTGCAGCGGTAATATATATTAGGTGTTCTGGTTTACCTAAACACATCAGATGGGCCAGAAATTGGAGTCGTGTTCTGAGCAGACTCTTCTCCTGATTATCCACAAGCAGGTTAATACTTCAGACACCATCTCAAAGGGTAAAGGATGTTTCAAACTTCTTAACTGTTACCCTCTATTGCATATGGTGAATATTTTCAGAAGCCCAATAAAGCAAAAATGCTTTGGTCTCAGGAGGAGAGCTGCGTGGGTGCCCACAGAGTAGGTGTCTCCTGGGACTGCGGGCTGGGAGTTGCCATTCTTAGCTACTTGTAGTAACAGTTGTAAGTTTGTAGCTCAGTTCTGTAACTGAGAGTGTCTAAGGTAAGCTGCTGGCCTTTGATGAACTGTGTAAGCCTTTCCTCGGGATCAGTGAAATGGGCAGTGCTGAAGTGGATGATGCTGCAGATAAAGCTGGTGCATCCTCTTAGGCTGAGCCATCTGAGCAAACAAAACAGAGCTTTCAGATTTTCTCGTTCTTACCTTCGCTTTGAAATAAAACATCCAGGTTTTGTGTGTTTAATGAGAACTAGTGTAAATAAGATTTTTTTTTTCTTTTTTTACTTCTGTGCAACAATATGGCTATGTTTTATCATGAGTAAAAGACTTTGGTCTATTACATGTGAACACATCTAACCCTTAGGGTAAGCCATAATGTTGTGCATAGAAGTTGTTTACAGGAACAGTGAGTGGATGTTCCTCTGGGTTTAAAAAGGGAACTACATCCAATCTTACCAAAATAAAAAACTACACAAATTAACTGTTATATTTGGCAGACACCAGCATACTTTTTTTTTATGGGAATGATCGTTTATATTTGTTTTTACTCATGCAATAGTCAGAAGCGAATGCTTTATATTGTGGGTCTGATTGCACTGAGATTTTGACTTTGTACTTTAAAGTGGAAATATTTACAAGTTGAAGTTATAAGTTGTATATTTCAAACCCTGTTTCATGTGTGGGGCAGCTCTTGGGGTCAGGGTCCTCTTGTTCCTATATTTTTCCTACATTTTAGAAAAGCTCAAATAACATTCAGGACCTTCTGATTTAGTGATCATTTGTATTGGGTCTTCTCTCTTACTCTAAAATGGTCTTTGCCAGAAGCTGCATAGTGGAGTCTTAACTTGAAATTAAAGAAAACAGTATTTATGGACGTTGTGCATAACAATGCTGGGAAAGCATACACTTGTAAAATGAAGTTTTAACTCTATGAGTGACAGTAGGAGGGTTTATTTCAGATAAATTCGTGCACCTGAACTGTAAGGTCAACCCTCAGACTGCTACCTTGCTCTAAACTGTGTGTGGTACCTAGTGTCAGCAGTAAGGTTATAAATTCTGGTACTTCAATGAGAAAACAACTCAGAATCATGTATCAGTATCAGAATCATGTTTAAATTTCTCAGATACTGTTCAGAATATACTTGTCAACTGATTTGTTACAAACATTTTTCAGTTAGAATTTATTTGCCATGCCTTTTCTTTTTCGTTTGTGGAAAAAATTAACTCAAGTTACATCCTCTTTTTCTGAATGCTGAATGATCTCTTGTTCACATATTGACTGAGTATCTCAGTTTGCCAATGTCTGGTTTTGGCCTTGAAAACAAAACTTGATTAACAGTGTGCTTGTACTTTCAAAGAAAATGCAGGAATGTAAAACATACAGTGTTTTTGTGGGGATTTTGCCTAGAGTTAACAGTTTGAGGCATTAGCCATCCAGTGTCACAGGTTACCTGAGAGATGGACAGAGTTTCCAGAAATGCTGGTAGAGACCTTCTGTAAGGATCAATACAAGACTTGGCATACTAAATTACACCAATTCAGATATGAATGTTAGTTCTTCCTGGTGAAATTCCAGTGTTGCCCAGACTGGGGAAGTGGAAGTGATGATAATAAGTGGGTAAACTTTCCATATAGAACTTTGCTTTTTTGATAAATGGAATAATTTCAAAGTAGTGTGTATGTCTGATGCAGCCAACTTCTAGAAACAAGGATTATGTCCATTGGCAGAACAAGGGTGAAAGTCTACCTAGAATGTACTGGGTTAGGAAAACTAGGCTTCATTAAGTAATGAAAATGTTTATTAAAGGTAATTGAACAGCTGCATTGGTTCTTCAGTTCAGAATTAAAATTAATTAATTTCTTATTTTATATTTGAAAATAATTGAATGGATCCATTTTAAAAGGGTGACTAAGATTCTAGCATCGGCATCTTGTTTTGGAGTATGCTCTCAGAAGGTTATTTTGCTAGTAGACCAGTACCTTTCAGGGGCGAGAAACTACAAGGTTAAAGTGTGTCTTTAATGTAACAGGGAAAAAAAATATAAAAAACCCTGCTGTTTGGAAGCCATAGACTAATTTAAAGGCATCCCTCAACCTCGTGCTTTTTTGTTCACTCTTGATGGTTAAAATCATGGCAAATGGTTCTGATTTTGTTCTTGATCTAATCCAGGAAGATGTACCATTTTAGATTGAATGATAGCAAGTGTCTGGCTAAAGCATGTCTTATTCATTAGATGTATAAATTAAATGGTGATTTTGTACATGTCTATGATTCCTCATTAACTTCAGTTATGGATGAAGGTCACCTTCCATGGATCCATTTCTAGGACTATGGCACAAGAACAGAATAAGTTTCTTAAGACCTCATTAATTAATATTGACAGCTTTGTTGATGAGTCAGTTGTCTGCGTGGTGAGTACCAGTGCAGTGATAGGGTGTTTGTCTGTTAATGATGCTAGCTTGCTGACAGTTTTCCTAGTAAATAGCCAATTACTGCATTGGATCTCATCACTGCCTAATGCAATGAAAATAAATTATAAAGTAATACTGCATATCTTTTAATTTTTTGTAGGTAATTATCTACGGGGATTTGCCAAAAAATAAAGAAAATGTAATATATTTATCAAATCATCAGTGTACAGGTTTGTATTTTTTTTTTTGCTTGTCTTAGCACTTTTACAGATTTAAAAATCTGCTTATCTGTTTGCTGTGTCTCTTTCCAGCCTTGCCCTAACAAGCAAGAACTTCTAGTTCAAAAACCTGTAATGACATTTATACGTACACGATGTACTTTTTAGTTTCATCAGTGACAATTAAGAGCTAACTGAGCTGGTTATTTGGGGCTTTTGTCGTTGCAGTTGATTGGATTATCGCAGACATGCTGGCGATCAGGCAGAACGCCCTCGGGCACGTCCGCTATGTCTTGAAGGATGGCTTAAAATGGCTTCCTCTGTACGGGTGGTACTTTTCACAGGTGAGCACACGCACCCTTTCCTTGCTGTCTGCGAGTCAAATGTGTAAGATGTACTTTCCCTCTGTTTCCTGTGCTTACTGAGAAGATGCAGTTCTGAGCTGGTGTTCAGTTATTGAACATTAAAGCAACTGGTTTCACTCACTGTAGTTAGATATGTATCTTGGTTGAAAGACAGTTACTAAAGACTCAGTTTCCTTTTCTAAATGAATGCTTATTATGGGTACAATTAAAACTGTAGAGTCTGTTAGGAGTATTTCAGAATATTCTAGAACTTTGTTCCTTTTCCAACCCAAAACTCTAGTTGGCAGAAGGTGTAAACAGACTTTTTTTGCTGTGTATCACACTACAGATTTGCATTACTGTTTGATGTACTTCTTTGTTTTTCAGTTGTTTTGGTTTTAGCACAATATAAAAGAGAAAAATTAGATCTTAGGATAGTGTGGAGGAAAGGCAGATCCTGCCTTCATGAAGGTGTTGATGGTTATTTTGGACTTCAATTAAGCAAACATCTGAACCTAACAGTACTCCTACCTTTTTATTTTTCCTCTTTCTGCATAATAGTCCTTTAGTTCCGTCTAGTCTGAGAGCTCAACCTGATGTGATTCAGATTTATACAATTACTGAGAAACAGTGGGCCATGGTCACTGAGCAGCCAACATACTAAGTGGATATGATCTTCAGTCTAAAATGGTGGAGAGCAGTGTAGATGGCTTACTTCCCTAAAATCCTCTGTGAATTTGTCATGTCTGTTCTTTTCTTTTTCTGAAAGCAGAACTATTTCTATGTAAAACAAAATAAAATGTAGAGGTGGATGTTTTTGGAAATACTGGCCTTTTTCTAGGTGAGCAGAAATGACTTCATGGTACTTGTCTAGGGGTTTAGATGGGTGCTTAATTATTAGAACAGAAATGGGTAGAGTTTTGGTAGTGGTTCCAAAGTGCTTATTCAATAAAACTTTTTTGTCTTCTCTGTTTGATGTTAATGTGTTCTCTAAACATTAATTTGCTTCCTATCCCTTACCAGGCAAAGAAAAGAAAAAAAAAAACAAAAACAAAACAAAAAACAACCCCAACCAAAACAAAACAAACAAACAAACACACACCACACACACACACACCCACACACACACACACACACACTTAGGAAAATACTTCTAATAAAATTAGACAGTTTGATTGAATTGGCTGTCAGCCCTGTCCAAGAGGGCAAGAAGGTGGAGAACGTTGAGAGAAATATTATGCTGGGTATGATTAGAACTATATATTAATTAAGGAGTATATGAAGAGTATGCAACTACAGGTGTGTGTCCAAATAAGAGGATTTACTCTTTCCCTCATCTTTGCAGCACATCCAATGTCTTTAGCTTGATGGTTGAAAATCTTTGTTGTCTTCTGAATGAGTGAGAAGGCTATAGATCTAGGCTGGAGCATGGATGGTTGATGGTTGCCATCATTTCTGCTAAAATTGGTATGTTTAGAGAAGTATATGCTGTAGAGAAAATGAGAAAACTGTTCACAATTTCTTTTATTGGTAGGTTTGCTGTCCCAGTCCCCTAATAACTACAGTCAGACTCTGTTATACCTCACTAAGGGTATGCATTAGGAGAAAATGGAGTTCTCAGTTGTCTAATGCTTGTCTGTAATGCTTCTCTACATTTTTCATCCACCAAAGTGACTGATCTGCTGCATGGAAATATTTTACTCTTTGTCCTTGCCTTTAGTCATTACAATGGTGGTGATTTAAGTCTGCTTTAATTAAAATACAAACAGGATATATATTCCATCCACTATCAGTAGGTGTCCAGAAATTATTTTTTGAAGATTTTGGAAAATTACTTTTGCTGTGTGGAATATCCGGTGCTCAGTTTCCTGACTGGTATATTGACTGTTAAAAGGAGGTTCCTGTGGAAATTATTCTGAATGTCACCTACATTTTTAATCAAAACCCATATATTAAATAAAATCTAGTCAGCTTTGGATTCCTCAAAAAATAAAACTGCAAGATTTAGGGGGAGGTGATTATATATATTCTTATATATATATATATTTTAATCAGTGACACAATTGACAGGCAGTGGTGATGCATATATGCTTAAATGATTGAGACGGGATGCAGAAGGCCTGCAGTACAAGCTAATAGATATTTTTATTGTTTTTATCACACCAAACAGTGCAAAAACATAAAACACTTCCTGCCCTTCCTGTTGATGTTCTGTCAGTGATGTCACTTACACTCCACTAAAAGTTTCCAGAGCCACATAATTACGCCATGCTTACGGAATTCATATTCCCTTCCTCAGGTAAACATCCTGTTTGGAAATAAACGTGGTCTGGATGTCCAGGAGAGCAAAATTCAGGCACAAAGGAAGTATATTTGTAAACACAATCCATTGTTGACTGAGAGAGGGGCTTTTAAAGTACAGCGGAAAAAAATTATAACCTTAAAAACAGTACTTCCAGAAATCTGTTTTGAAGAGCGTTCATATATTTGATCTCTTACTGAAAAGGAAATGCAATACAAATTGTGGAATTTGAGCTATATACAATCACATAACTAACATTCTTCTCTGAGGCAACTATCTAATAGCAAGGAAAGAAAAGAAACACTTAAATTAACCTATTATGTTCCAGGTCTGGTTTATCAGGTAGAACCAATTTCTTTTCATAAAACTGTCTTTATTATTTTTGGGTGGATCTGAAATTTTTTTTTGCCCCTATCATTTGCTACCAATTCATCTCATCACTCCTATTTGCTTATACCAGCCAATTTGTTCCTATTTATCTCACACCCTAGATGAGGCTGGGATGTACTTTTGAAAAGTATTTTTGATACCCCACAGTTTGCTTGACTTTTTAACATAGGAATTATGTCTTTATCTTTTCAGTTATCCAGCATGAGCTTGTGCACCCTTGTGGTTGTTCCTGAGTTTTAGCTACATATCCTACCTCTTCTTAGCTTTGTACCCCTGAGCCACAGGGACCTGCCATAGTGATGGAGTTGGGGTGAATGTGGCAAACGCTGATTTTGTGATACTTTGTCTGTTCTTATGTTACATGACTCTGTGCTCATTTACTTGAGAAGTGCAAATCTATTTCTGAATGTTAAAATGTCTGACGTGCAACACCAGATCTATCTTTGGTGTCATGGTGTCCCTGGCCAAACAGTCCAATAGTAACTTCATTGGTCCAAGTTGACAAATCAAACAAGGAAAAGTTGGTTCAGTATTTTTCCAGTTTACTGCAGCTGAATAATAATTTGATGATAAGGGAATACCTCAGTTCCAGGTTTCTCTCATTTGTCAAAGCTTGACCTAGCTGAGCTCACAGAGAATGATGTCTTACCAATTACATGGAAGTCTTATAAAGTAGGTTAATTTTTCTCATACCAAACTAAGTTTGCCCTTCCTGGAAGAGGTGGTTATGGTGATTGTCAGAATACACTGTACTGAAGTCTGCTTAAGACTTCTGTTTCCCTTTAAGAATGTCAGATCTTAAAAATGGTCTTACATGTGGAGTGTGGAGATAACATGTGGCTCTCTGTTTACTACACAGCTGAAGAAAAGTTTTTCTGTCCATGCTCCTTTCTATCTGGAACTGTTAAACTGCTTGTGGGATGGTCCCAATACCATGCCACAGCCAAGCTCAGTGAGCTGGGGAATTCTGTTCATGGTTTTGGTCTCCTGCCAGTCACAGCAGCAGAGCTCAGTGTTAGAGCTGGCTATTTCACCTTGGGAGGAAACCACAGAAAATAAAGTTAAGACAGAATATTTAGTATGCAGTTAATGCATCATTGGCTTTCTGTTCCCTGTCACTGCAGCTTTTGAAGAACAGCTCATCAAACACCACTAGCTAAGCAGCCATCTCTCCACACCATGAAAAGCAAAAGCTGAAAGCACTTTGCATGACCATCTCTTCTACCTGCCTCCTCCTAACCCCTCAAATTTTATTCCTGTCCATGCCAGGGACACAGCTCTGCACAGGGCCACCATTCCTGTTTCTACAATGTACTGTATCTTTTCATGAGATCAGGTATTTGAATGAAGCTCAGCTCTTAGTAGTTTTAATCTTACTGTCACCTTTCTGTTAAGAGCATGTAAAACCATAACTGGACAGAAGTTCTCTGACAAATCCTAGTACCAATTGTCATGGTGAGCAGAAAAGAGTATTACCAAGTTATGGAGTCAGAAAACCTATGCAAACAACGTACCTTAAACGTGAAATTCTGTTACTTGGATGCTAATTTTGTTTTTTCTAGGCTTCATTGTATCAGTAGTCCATAGTTGGTGCATGTTTGTTTACATTCTCTTTCTCTGTAGATAAAACAACATGGTGGAAGAGGGAAATGATAGGGCAAATTTCTCTTTGTGTGTACTTTGCCATAGTCCTTTTACTGAAGTTTTGTGATAAATTGTGTGCAACAAGTTATAAAATTAATCTCTTCCAGGACATAGTTTAACTTTTAATAATAGTTTTCAGGAAAAATGCTATAAAATTTTTTTATTTTCTGAGTATTTGGGTTTACTTATTCAATTATTATTTTGGTATATAACTTCTTTATTAAATGTTTGATTCTCTGGTGAAGTGCATGGAGGTTTTCAAGACCTGTGCTAGTTACTTTTGTGCTGTTCATAAATTTTGTATGTAGAAGCATGATACTTGCATTCCAGTATTTGCATTAGTTACTATTTAAGAGCAGGCACATAGAATTGAAAGCATTGACCTGTAAGTACTTGTATGTGAGTAACTTCAGTTCTGTGATTTTCCCTTGATACACAAATGAAGCTGCATGTCGGCGTCGTTGGAAATAAATACCCTGGGGTCACTTCTAATGCCATCTTCTAGTTAATTATTTAACACCTTTAAACAAGACACTGCAAGTGTCTTATGCATTGGAGGTTTTTTTATATCTGATTTTTATTTAAACAGATTTTGTGAACTGAAGTATATGCTAATGTAAAATTACTTTTGTGATAGGAGAAAATGTCTTTTTGGCAATTTGCAGCATGAGTCATAAAGGTGACTTGTCATTGTCTCTTGTTTGTTCTTCTATCAGCTATTCTACATTAAACTACTTAAATATTTAATGCCTTTTTTTTTCTCTCTGATAGCATGGAGGAGTCTATGTAAAAAGAAGTGCCAAATTCAATGAGAAAGAAATGAGAGAGAAGTTGCGGGCCCAGATGAAAGCTGAGACTCCAGTAAGCTTATACCTTCCTTCTCATTTCTTTGACTTTTTTAATGGCAAAGGCTTGTTGGAGAAAAGAGCCATGCCCGATATCCACAAACTACTAAGATGGTAATCATGGATTTGTTTTCTTTCTGTGTTTTTACAGTTACTTGCTGTGATTAGAGTGATACCTCTAATTAAACTGAGGAAAAGCTGACTAGTTTTTTATGATTGACAGGAACTTTGTCATCCTCTCTGTAGAGGACAGGGGGTTCTGGACTTAGAACATGAACTATAATACCTTCCTTGAGAATCCACTATTTCAAAAGAGAAACCTTCTGTTTCAAAAGACAACATTTTGACTACTGTGTGTTTGTCAGAGACTTGATACTCTCAACTTCCAGAAGTCAAGAACCTTTCCTACCAAATGTTAATTAGTCATCACAATGATCAATCCTTTTTAATGGCAGTGACATCTTAGGATTGAATAACTTTGTCTGCTATGCCTGGAGGAGGAAAAAAAACCCAAAACAAACTCTTGATAATTTTCTATTTGAAGAATGACTGTTACTGCCAAGTGACTTTTCTCATGACTCCCTGTATGGTTTGTGGCTCAGTGGTTAGAATCACTGTGCTTTGCTTCCATTACTTGCTGTGCATTAAATTTTTTTTTTCCTTTTTGGCCAAACTGAAAACCAACTAAGCAAGCCTTGATATAGAACAGTTAAATTTCCATTTTATTTAAAATTGTGCTCTAAGGACTTAGACTCCACATATTGTCAAAACTTTTATAAGCTGAGATTTGGGTAAAAAGAATGCATGGGTTGTTTTGACATTTGTAATAGTGTAATTTATTTTCTCATTTGGAGATAGTGAGTTTATGTTTGTGTATGTGTCTGTGTTGAAAAAGTAAATTGACCTTGTGCTTACTGAGAGGCTTAAATGAGTAAAGTGTCCCTGTTTCAGACAGTGCTCAAACTCATTTTGTCTTCAAATAAGATTTAACATGATTTTTTGGTTTTAATTAGGTAAAGAGAATTCCAATTGTTAGCATATAAGTTAGGCCAGAAATACATTACGATTGCTGTCCAGTATCTAATCAATGATGTCCATGGAGAAGATGGTCTTGTTAAGTGATGGCAACCTGCACCCTCATTACCAGGGAGGATCCTGGGATGTAAAGAGGTTGTGTTGCCTCATTATTTGCCATATGTCAGTGGTAAAGATTCTGCTTGCTGTAAAACTTGTGGTGTAATGGGATAAGCAAAGGCCACTTGCAGGATATATGAAACATACTTGTAGTCATCCCCCTAAGCAATTCTTCCCCCTGCAGAGTGCTGGTTAAGTTCATTTTAGTTAGTCTGGATTAAATAATCCAGCAAGGTGTTTTCCTGCATAGGCCCATGGATTTCTTGCTAGCTAAAGAGACAGGTTCTGCTTGAGTCTGGCTTTCTGGCTTCCCTTCTGGCTTCCCTCCTAAAATACAGGGGTTTGTTGTTATTACAAGGTTTTCGTTATGATAAGAGTCTTAATTCAAAGTCTGTGTTAAATTTATCTCCTTTATAAAAATACATATTTTTCTTTTAATACAATCTTGCAAAGATGTGCCTAGAAACTCACCTGGTTGTGTCCTTGGAAACCTGCAAATGGTGTTCAGCCTTGCTGCAGTGTGTTATTTTAGCACTTTTCCTTACATTTTTGGAATGTAAGGAAAGGTTCAAGCATAAAGCTTTTCTTTAAAGATACAACTGATATGGCTTCTGCTTTCCATGGGCTTAATAAGTGAAATAAATCCAGAAGTCTTTGTTTATGGAATCATCTTTCTTCTCCTTCCTGAGCTGTGTGTAGATTGAAAGCCTGTACCTAACTTATCAAAGCTAATGCCTAATAAATATAGGACCACTTGGGTACACTTGCTTTTTGCTGCAGTTTAGCTCTCTGAGAGTTTGTTGGTGTTGGAAATGAGCACAAAACCTGGATGTGCATACCAGGCAGTTGTTACCATTTGCCTTATATTGTGAGGTGTTGCAGTATAGAATAGAAATAAGTGTAACTGCTGCAGAAATTAATTGTTTAAAATCTCTCAGTCAAACCAAATAAGAAGTGACACTTAAATCTACAAAACCAAAGTTGTCAAAAGCCTATTTACTGAGGCAAATGTTTGCATCTGTAGGGGGTAAAAGACACGGGTCATTGAGCTGTCATTTGAGGGAAGACTAAACTTCTTATAGCCCACTTTATCTGAGAATGTAAATGTAAATGCTATTAAATGGCCTTTAACCTACAGTTACTACTGTGAGAAGAACATGATAACCTGTGTCCTGACTGCATTATTCATGTAGTTCTGCAATTTAGCATGACTTTACAAGCAACCGTATTGCTGTTAAAATGAAGACATCTTGATCAGTAAAGCAAGTATGCCCTGAACTCATCACCTTCGTGCAAAAATAACTAAACTATGACTCTGGAATTTTCACACAGCTCAGGGTAGACTTTCCTCAGCTTAGTGGGCAGCTGGTGTAGTTTAGTCATTCTGTGTGTACATCGTAGAGTTCTTTCTTTATTGTAATGCTAGAGATGAGCTGGCCTTTCAGCTGCTCAGGAATGATTTATATACCAATAAAGAAGAGATGGACAGGAATCTGTGTTAAGGGTCACATTGTTATTTACAGTTTCTCTCCACATACAATTTAAACAAAAGAATCCTGATGATTAATGTTCAGTCCGTCTGGAGCCATCCCCTTTCCCATTAAGAAATTGAAGATGTGTAGGAAGACAGAACCAGTCTTTTGTTCTCCTTACTGTAGCAAGCTTTTTACTGCTTCACTATGGACTTTTTTTTTTTTTTTTACATTAATGACATGTAAATTGGAGTTAAAAATGACAGGCAAAGTAAGGCTGCCTCTTGGCCTCTTACATGCACAGTGTAGGGGGCTTAGTGCTCTGCTCTGTCTCCTCTTGTGCAGCAACGGTGGACTGCTTGATTTTCCATGCTCACCTTGTCTTACGAGTTCCACCCACCTATCTACTATAAACAGCCCCTTTTCCTGCACTCTGGTTTGCAGCTGGTCCACGCTTCTTCCCAGATGCAGCACAGCAGTGTCAGACAGGCACAAAACAGATGCCAGACTGAAACACTGTTGCACCTGTGTTTTCTTAGTGGGGATCTTGAACTAATATATTTTCTAACTTATTTCTGGAAAACAGCTTGCTTCTCAGACTTTCATTGAATTATACACTTAAATGGTGCATTATTTGTTGGTAAAACTCACTCAAGATGATGTGATTTGGTTTAAAATTCCATAAAATCTGACTGATTGCTAACAAATTGCAATCTTATGTCTTGTTGTGAGAGGAGAGACTGTCACAGTGTTTAAAGAACAGTTTTGCTTTAATGTGGTTTTAATGTAAGCCATAGATGAATGTAAGGCCAAGATGAATGGGCATCCAGCTGTTACTTGATATGCTCAATCTACTTGATTTATAAAGAAAGTTAACTCTTCTGAACAGCAAACTATTCAATTTGTTAACTGAAAATGTAACTTCTATTTTTTTTATCACGCATTGAGAGTAGGAAATCTGCATTCTGAGATGTGGGACCAATATTTAGCTGATTACTATGTGTTTTGGTTTTTTCATTCATTCAGTTGTAGCATAAATCATTTTTATGTGAAGAAATGCCAATCAAACAATAAAAACATGGAGGGCACAGAGACATTAATACAACTGCTATGAGGTTTAATGTCATAATTTTGTGATATATTTACTAATTTGCAAATCCCTGACAGTTGTAAATCCAGGTGTCCTTGCCCACTTTTTCCACATCACCTTTTGTATTTTGTTCCAATTATACCAGACAGGCTTTCTCATACTATATCCTTTTCAGTTATTGATCTGAGTGGTAATGTTTCTCATCCAGTTCACTAGAAGCATACTTTCTAGGCAGTGGTATAAATGGATGCAAATATGAATCTGTCTAGCTGTCAGGATACAATAATAATAATAATAATAATAATAATAATAATAATAATAATAATAATAATAATAATAATAATAATAATAATAATAATAAGCAAGTGCATTGTTTAAGACAATTTTTAATTTCCTAGATTAAAATATTTGTTTTCCCTTTGTCACATGGGAACAGCACAATAAATGCAAGATACCTTTAGTCAGTAGTTACCACTTCTTGATGCCGTATATTCTTCTACAGAGTAGCAGCTACTCACTCCAGGACGTTCTCCAAAGCCTTTTCTTGCTGTATGTTTATGGTTGTTCTGTATTCCAGGGACTCTTGTGTTGCTTCACTGCTTTCCCCTGCTGCACCCCGACCAGCTCAATTTGTGGCACTCTGATCTATCTCAGGGACTTCCTCAGCCCTCAGCTGCCCTATCCCCTCTCTGAAACCATGGCCCCCCCCTTAGTGCCATTGCTGTTTCTTTTTGCCTGTGAGACCTTGACTGTGCTGGGGAAATGAAGTGTTGCTGTTTGGGAGAATGCAGTTACCACCTGCCATTTGTTTCATTTTTGGGCTGTGGCAAGTGCACTGACATTGCACTGGGGACTCTTTAGGTAGCTCCTGCATCTCTTTTGATTTTCTGGCTTCAACAAGAATCAGTAGGGTTCTACTAAATTAATCCTGATCCACTCCTTGAAGTTTTCAAATTGATGAGAGATACCAAGTTTATTGACACTCACCCATTGCACAGAAGGAATGAAAGTACCACATACCTAAGCATGGGGACCTATTGTTTGAGTTAAAATTGGTGTCTCAATGAATCAGGGACTGCAGTAATCCAGAACTGTCTCTGCCATTTTGAACATGAACACTGTATTTTGCAGCAATAAAATGTGTAACTTTTAGGTAGCTAATTGCCCTAATTGAAAAGTCTGTATAAAAAATGGCCTAAACTGCAAGCTAGTGTTTCTAGGCAATTAAAAGGCTTCTACAAGTACTTATTCCAAGTTCAGGGGAGCATATTTAGTTATTAAAATCTTAGAGATTTGTAGTTCTTAACAGTCTTTGGAAATAGTGCTCAAGGATTTAACTTCTGCTGCCCATGGTGGGAGAAAGGCCAGTCATACAGGTGGTTCTGGTAGGCTGAACTGTACTGGCAGCATATCTTTGGCTTGTGCAGCACTGTATGTGCTTATAAGTAGGTCATTATTTACATTCATGAATTCTACTGTTAAAATAGGCCTAATGAGCTAGATAGTGGGTTAATATATGCCGAGTTTAAAGCAGAGGCCACTTCTCTGTCTTGTTGATATGCATTCAATTCAGAGATATTCAGATTCTGGTCAACAAACCTGTTTAGCTGTTTGTGTTTTAGAGGTTTACAAGAATAAGTAAAATATAATTTCAGTCCCTGGTTTGTATTATACACATAGGACTATAGTAAGTACATACTGCTCCCTGTTGTGTAATCAGCTTTTGGGGTTGATTATCTGCTTTGAAGACCAGTAACAATGTTGCCTGCGTGTAAGTGCTGAGCTATGTACCAAGAATGGTGTTCCTGTCCCATGTGATTCACGTCCTTTGCTCTATTACCTATTGCAGTCACTGCATTACTCTTTAGAGCTGAGCAATGCAGTCCTAAATGGGGATGGAAGGGTGGAACTGGAACACCTCATCTTCAAGGATCACTTTAGGTATTCAAATTACAAGATTTGAACATAAGCACATTTATGAAAAGAAAAAAAAACTGATCTGGATTTGAATATTATGTCCTTTCCAGCTGCATCTGAAAAGTTTTACTTAGTCATTTAAACATCTCAACATTATACTTCATGGATGAAATGTATAGATGACTGGGGGAAGTGTAAACCACAGCTGGATCTAAGAATTCCTGTACTTGTCCCTGTACTTATGCTACTATTATATATGAAAAAGTAAGCACCTTGACTCTTAAACCCATTTTCTTTAGTTCCCTCACCAGCAAATCTATATGCATCTTGGATTTCCATTGGTCCTTGAACATTCTTGGACTTCACCTGCCTCTGCAGTCTGCCAGTATCCCCCAAACATACTGTGACAAGTACAGTCTTTCCCCTAGCACTTTTTACTGACACTGGTTTTGCTGTTTTTAATGTTTATTTCCTTTTTTTTTCCTTTTCCCTGTCAGGTGCTAGGCTATGTACTGAGTTCTCCTTTTTCTTGATCTCCAGCTGGCTTCTCTGGCTGGCATATTTCCTAGATTTCTTCCCACCTCTGCATTTTAGTGCATCTTTGAACCTTCCTCACTGTGGGGTGATTCTGGAGAGGTCATTTTCTGTGGCCTGTCTTTTGGCATTCAGCCCTTTCTGTAGCTGTTTAGCAATTATTAAGTTCAAATACCAGCACACTCTGTTTTGTGGGCCAGAAGCACAAAGTTGCATTCCTGTGTGTCTCTTTTTGAGTTTTTATTTAACTTTGCATCTTTACATGATGTGCACTCCCCAGTTATCAAGGTCTCCATCTAATCACTGATAATATTCCTTGGACTGTTTTGTACATCCATTATCTCGTTTTCTTTCATATGATTCTTGAGACTGCTTTCTGCAAAGTTACAAATTAAGTATTTACAGTAGACATTTTACTGTGAACATGTCATGTTCAACTCCATAGAAATTATCATTTGTGGCCATAGTCTCTTCTGCAGATGAGCCCCCAATATGAAATTTTCACTGTTTAAGTGATGTTTTGCATCAGCTTTGTTTGTAGGAGATGATGTAAGACACACACACACACACACAAAAACCAAAATGCCTCTCTGTTCTGTTTCAAAAGAAAATGGAAAATTGTCAAATTTGACTGCTTCTATTTGGGTACATAATTTTACAGTCAGATATGCAGATACTTAGGCAACCTTTACCTGTGTAGTGATTTGAGAACCCATGGATTGTTTGGTGCTGAGCAGGCAAGCAAATGAATTTACTTGGGAAATCTAACCTTGCAGACATGCATGCTTAAAGGAATGTGACCTTAAAGTTCAAATTACACTAAACTATGAGTTTGAGTTCCTAATATATTTAATATCCAATGGAGAGAGAGACAGAGGCACATAAGATCTATCATCATTTCAATTAATAGTATTTCTAACAATGAATGAATTATTGTATATTTCAGTATAAGGAAACACTAGAGGAAAGATCACTCTTAAGAAAAAAAAAAAAGGTGGTCACTTTGTGATGTGCTATCTTGTCAAAATCTCTTAAAACTGATACTCTTTTGATATCTGCTGCTCCTGACTTGCTGACTTTTGTTCACGTGTGCTATCTCCCTTCCTAAATCACATGGAGTATTTTCTATGGTGTATTTTCAAAGGAAATTATTTTGAACCTTGAACAATAAGTTTCTTAGAGCTAAGAAATTTGAGCTCAAGTATTCTGATTTTCTTTTGATCCTTACAGTAGTCCATGGTGTAAGCTAAATAAAATATGGACCTATCAAGAGTTGATAATTTCTGTAAAAGCAGTCAGTTTACATTCATTATAAGAACTTGTCTGTTTTGTTTCTTTTTTAATTCCACAGATGTATTTAGTGATTTTTCCAGAGGGGACTCGTTACAATCCAGAAATACCAAAAGTTATTGCGGATAGTCAATCATTTGCTGAAAAGGAAGGTAAGCAAAAAAAATTTTTGAAAATTCTTTTGTTATGGTTCTAACATATATTATATAAAATTGTTACATAATATGAAGATCATCTCACCTTAACAGGACTTTTAAACCTGCGTGATTGGTATTTAAAGGTTTAGAATAGTGTAAACTACTGTTTCTGTTACAGAGTAAGATTATAGTAGCTTATATATAGACATTTCATGCCTTTCACAATGCACAAAAGTAACAGTATTCTAGAAGGCTCACCGTAGTTTCTACCTGTGGCTGTGTATTTACTTATTTTCTTGTTCCTTAAGGTTGTAAGAATTGCCTACACTGAATCAGGGCACTGGTCCATCTATGTTGATACTGTAGCTCCAATTACAATTGTTAGTTGATGTAATGAATATTTTGCATAGAGCTTGTTGTGCCTTAAGAGTCTTCCATCATTTCACTTTTATTTAGTGTTAGTACTCCTATGGCATTTTGGTTTTGTTCCTCTCTCACCTTCCTGTCTCACTGTTCCTTGGTTGAACTTTACTCTGGAGTTGCTTTGGTTGTTGGCATTGTTGGATTGTTTCTATAACCACAGATGGAATTACTTCATCTTTGGAAAGGCTTGCAAAAAATCCAAGAGTCCCAAGATTTTTCATATTTTCTCACATCATGTGCATGTAAACTTTAAATCCAACAATACAGTGAACAGGTTTCCTGATTTTGTTTTTTCCTGTTGACCAAAAGTGAAAAGTTTTTTCACTCTAAAAGTAAACAAAGAATAACAAATAGGTCTGGTAAATTCATCTCTGTGACACACTGAAATGAATTCACAAGTCTGTGAATCAGCCTGTTGATTTAATCAAGCTATTAAGTATTGTTAACTCTTGTCCAAAAGGATATATGATTTTCTTTTCCTTGGGAAGAATGGAGTTTGTTTGCGTGTATGAGCAGGAGACCTGAAGTCATAATGTATTTGTTCATCGTTTCAGTTTCCTGTCGGAAATGAAAGTCAAATGTTTCATTTAGGTTGGTGGTTCTTTGAGAGTTCAGAGGGAGGGAGGTGTTTGATAGGATTTTTTTTCCTCTCCTTTTTCAGGGAAAAGGCTTTCATTGTTTTATTAATATTTTATTTTAGCTTTAATTATATCTCTGCAGTCTGCAAAACAGTAAAACACTGCCTTTGTGCTTTCAGAGCACCTGTTTGTTTCTTTGACTTTTCTCTCCAATACTGGTCTGTTTTTATTTTGCAAGGATTTTAAAAACTCTCATGGCAAATAATTAATAAACAGGAAGCATCTCCAATTTTGTTGCAGAATCCTCTTGATCTTCTCCCCACTGCTAAATTCTTTTGTTGTTGGCTTCTGCCCCACTTTTTATGTGGGGAGAATGGGAAACAGTCTGTGCTGCTTTGGGCTCCTGCTCCCCTGCATGTCCAGGCAGAGGCAGATACTCCCTGGAAATGGAGCATCCCTCGTGCAAGGGTGTTGAGAAGCAGGAGCCAACACTGAGAACAGAACCAGACTGTTCTGAAGGCTGAGCCTCCAGCATGTACCAGTCCAGGGCATGTCCCAGTACGCCGGGAACTGTGGGGATGGGGAGCTCCACGTGGCTGCTGGCAGGATACGATTACAGCTCCGCAGGGTCCCGCCCTGCTGCTGTGCAGTGCTGCTGGCCCTGGCTTGTGGCTTGCCCTCAGCAACCCCAGTGTCCCCACAATGCTGGCTGGGTGCTGGGGCTGCAGCGTGGGAGCCATGGCCACAGGCCTTGCCATGGCCACGGGCCTTGCCATGGCCTCGGGCAGGCTTGAGTGATGGCCATGCTCCCTGGGAGCGCTGTCACGGGACACTGCCGAGCTCCATCAAAAACACACCTTTCCATGCTTGTCCAAAAGATCCTGGAGACTTCCTATCTCCTACAGTTTTAGGAAGGGTAGAAACACCCTACCATGTTCTGCCAGCCATAGGAATGAGGAGGACATACTGTAACCTACAGTTTAAGTAAAATTGCACTTCATTCTTTGTGGGGGTATAATGAAGTCTAATAATTTAGTGTTGTCATCTTAATATATTTGTTACAGAGCATGGTGCTTCAGTGTGGGCCTTACCGACACGTAGGGGAATTTGTTTGTTGGTTTTGTACCTTGAAATTATTCTTTCCCTACATTTTTGCTCAATTTTATGTTGAGAAAATACTGCAAGTGTAATATTGGGCAAAGCAGGTTAATTAAGAATTAAAAAACAAAGCTATTCCTAGAGCACAAGCATAACTCAGTGTTTATGGTGCTGTCTAAAATACTGGTTTTGGCATTAGTGTGTGTATATATTTTAATAGTTTTGCAGAGAAGAAGTATTAAAAGGTTTTTGTGGGATTTTACTCTTACTCTTCATGAGCTGCACCCTCTTCTAGAGAAGATTTGTTGGTTTAGGTAGAATTCTTGGGCTGAGCTTAATTACCTGCTCTTAGTGGGACCAGTTGGTGAGTTGCATCTCATATTTTGATATTATTTTTTAGTTTTGCATACAGTTACTGGCTCTTTACAGTTGGTCCTAAGACCAGTTCAATAAAAAGAAATTTAAAATGAATTTTTAAAAAGCTGAGATTGACATACAATGAAGTATTGTGGCATTGCTGATTTCAACTATTACATCTTAACTCAATGATATGAGTATTTAAATAAATCTTAACTGTCTATGAATAGGCTGGAAAGGTATTGAGCAGCAAAAAATTTAAGCTTGAGGTAGCCTGTGAAAGAGAGGCAACATTTAAAAATACCAATAAGAATTCACGTTACAGTTTGTTTTGCCATAGGGCTTGGGTTCTATACAAAATCTTGATTTCTAGCAAGGGCAGATGGTTTTCTTCTTTATGAAACAAATAAATCAAACACCTTTGGGTGGTTCCATTTTAAGTTCTGTCCACAATTGTATTCAGTGAGAATAAGCAACAGAAAGCTGGTTACTTCCAGGAATACAGATTTTGTGGTGATGAACTGAGAATGTTGTCATCTAAGGGCAATGCTAGTACCTCCAAAAACTGAAACTCACACCTTTTACAAGTGGCAGAAGATTCCCCTCAGGTCAGATTCTTACCTGGGATAGAAGATAAACTCAAAATATGTTTGTTTGGTTGTATTGGGAAAGGAACTTGTTGACATTTAAAAATTAAAGCAAAAATTATGTCTCTAAAACTAAGCTGTTTGGTTATTTGTAGTGGGATTAATGCAAGAGTTAATCATAGAACAAGTTAAATTTAGTGGAGTTAAGAAAATTAATCCAGTAATTGTATTTTTTGGCCAAAATAACAATATTTGCTGGAATTTTACAGCTACAGCAAGCCACATAAGCCACGTGTTACCAGAATATCAGATGTAGATGTGTGTTAGGTTTTCTCATTTCTGGTGGAGGCTTCCAAGCTGAGGGGCATATGTACCCCGTAGCTGGATTTGAGCCTGATACACCTCATTATCCTCTCCTGGCACAAAGTAGGTGCCTGGGTGAGATGACTCCAGCAACTGCTACCAGAATGGGCTCTCCCTCCATGTTTCAGTATGGTTGGTGACTCTCATGTTTCTAATGGTACGTCTTGCAACATTCCCATAATCAAATTAAATATTTCTTCCTCTGCTGTCTCAAAGAACTAAAAATATGATCACATGGGTTTTGCCCCTTGTCTTCTGAGCTTTTGCGTTCCAGTTTCCAGTACTTAAGTATATAGTCAGTAATCGAGTTTGCTTTTGTTTTCCATTGTGTGGGAGTAGTCAGCCAACATGGTTTCTGTCTTCCGAGTCTGATGCAACCATTCAGTCAGCTTACATACTGGTGATACTTTACAGGCTTTGTTCCTGGGGTTTAGGCATCTTTAAAGTGCAGTACTTCTTCCACACTAGTCAGTGAGCTGGAGTTGCTGAGTCCAGGGAGTCTTAATATGTAGGTGGCACTTTTCATAGGGAATATTTTCATAAGGATTTAACTAAGCTTGTCATAATAATAGAAGTGGTAATTTTTATTGGATCTGTTTAATTCAAACTGTAAATCTTTTAAGCCTGGGTCTTTTTAATGGTGTTGGACTACAGAGAAAAATGTCTATAAACCCCACAAAATGCATGATTGTTATTTTTTGTGCCAGCTTCTAGTATTAAATTTATTTCATTTGTATGTAGCCAAAATATCTATGTGTAGATTTCTTACCATTTTGTATTAGTCAGTCATAGAGTCATAGAATATGCTGAGTTGGAAGGGACCCATCAGGATCATTGAGTCTGAATTGTGGCTCTGTGCAGAACACCCCAAACACCACAAATTTCTTTGGTTTAGTAGAAAATGAATTTTATCAGAATGTTAACAAATGGCATTTTAAAAATTTGAAAATAAATAGAAATAATCCAAAGTCCTCCTATTCCTAATATTACTAACTCTGAAAAGTCAAATCCGAAGGGGTCAGAAGCTTCTTAAATTTAACTTGTCTTGTTTTTGCTGAATGAAGACAAAAAAATCTTCCCTAGTGAAAGGCATTTTTGGAATTTTTTATTAATGTTTGATTTCTAAAAAAGGTTATTTTATCAAGTAAAAATTTAAGGTATTCATTTATTATCTTCTTTGGTTTTATGCAGAAAAGTTGGCAATGTAAATTATTTTTTAATGCTAAGTTTATCCTGACAAAAATCATCTTTCTGCTAGGATGTTTGTGTATGCAGGATATGCTTATCTCAAAATTGTTTTACGGGTCATGTAAGAAAGGTGTTTCAGTGGAACTACTTGAAAATATTTCCCTTCTAGATCTTGGCATTAGTTTGTAATTGTATTCTAAAGCAATTCAAAGTATTCAATAGCCATAAAGGTTATTTGGAATTGTCTCTAAAGAAAATAGTTTTTGGTGGTATTTATTCTACACTTTCATGAAAGCAGGCTTGGTCTAAGGGTGCTCAGTGAGATGTGGACTAAGAATATAGTTTTAAAAAAGAGTGTATTGTGGACCTTGAGTAGCATTTGAGACCAATAATTAGTATGAAGTAAGAGTCTGTGTTATTAAGAGTTATCCTTAGGAAATTAAATTAGGAAAACAAAATGCTACATTGTATTTTTGTAGATACCCAGGAGGGAAGAAAGCCTACCAATGTGTGTGTCTCCCATGTCTTGCTGTGAGCTGGTCATACTTTTCCTGAGGAGATTAGTTGCATATCCTGTATACTTTAGTTCATGGTAACAGAAGAACACTTTTTACAGTTTTTTAATACTACTATCAGCTGAGTACTGTTTCTGTAAGTTGGTGGAATACTAGTATGCAAATGGATGAGCTCTCCCACCATTTGTTATTTTATAAGTCTAACTATGGGCTCTGGTTTCAATATCTAAAGCTTTGAATCACTGGAAGCATTCCAGAAAGCTGGTGGGAACTGAAGAGTTGGGTGAATACTTGGGACACTGCACGTAACTGCAGAGCTTTCTGTCTAATACCATCACTGCACACACATTCACATGAAAAAGGAAAGATCTAATTGGTCTTGAAATCAAAGCATTATTTTCACCCTAGTTTCAGTTTTTGTGTACTTGGAAGTTGAGTTTCAAGTACATGGTTTTATGGGGAGGGGAGAGGTGTGGAGACCTCAAACTAATTCTGACATCCACTTTCAGTGAGCACTTAACTTTTTTTGATGAAATGTGGTAATGTTAATGTAATACACATAGAGTATTCTTAAATTAGAGCTGAGGATTTTTACTGTTTTCATTTTAAAGTGTGGTGTGTACACATCAGGGGTAGAAATACAACTAACAAAGTCCAACTCTGAAAATGTGCATGGCCTGCCTATACTGAACAGCTCTTTGAGGTTTTGGTCTGGATAAAGGGAAGAGGATTACTTAGAGTTGTACTTAACTACTGTTATATGTTACATCACCCTGGTGAAGTTAGATAAATGGTGTTTTGTTTAGTGTATTTTTGTTATGTTGTGTTTAGATGAAAAATTCAGTTCTATAGATGTTAATGATTTGGGCCTTTGTACTTGCCAAAGTAATTACTTAATTCATTCAGTTTTCTTGTAGACTTTCTGAAGTAATTCTACATCTTACAATAATGTTGTAAATGGATGATATTTGAAGTATCATTGCTCATCATATTTTTTCAATTTTTTTTTTTAATGTCTGTCATTCAAAAATTAGAAGAGCAAAGCTATGGCTTTTTAAGGTAGAACATTTCAATATTAGTAGTATCTAGTTCATTTTCTTTGGCATTTAAACTAAAATCTCATGACCTTAAATACTTTGACAGAGGGTCCTAACTGTATTGCACAACATTAAAAACAGTTTAAGCACAGTGTGTTTTGTGAATTGGATGCAGGCAGCTTGCCAAGGTAACTATACTGTAACTACTTGGATTTAAATTCTGTTATGTTTATTTTAGCAAAGATCATAAGTAATAGCAAGAATATGTGGTAGTGTTTGTATAAAATGGATTCTTTAAAAGGATGTGCTGAACTGGTGTTGCTGCATGTTTATCATGCACTGTAATGTTTCTGAATAATGGATTATGGACTTTCTCTATTGATTTAGATACATATTCATATTGTACTTAAACTCTGAAGAGTTCACTGACAGCACGTGAAATAGGAGTGGCTTGTTCTACAGTTGCACTTCACAGATTGTCACTGACCATCTTCATCACCAGAACTGGCCATGGATTTTAAAAATCAGCAGTTAATAGTCACAGATACCTAACTCTAATAATTTGTCTAGATGATTCAGTTCTCACTGAATTTTCCCTTTTGCTTCCTCACAGTAACAGTTTGTTGAAGGGGGAGATGAGTTGGGCAGGAAAGGAATGACAGTGTTTTTAGAATATGTTTGGGAATTCGGCTCAGCAAGAGTTGTGTTGAGAGTCATGTCCATGCTAATATCATTGCTGACACAGCACGAGAATATTCAGTGCTTTATTTACAGAGTAAACATTTTGAAACAACATAATTAGCTGTTTGATGTAACAGTTCACAAGCTAAGAAAACACTACCACTATGTTATGCTTCAAAATATTTATATGATCCATATAACATTTTGCATAGACAGTTATCACGATTGCCAGTAAAGCATGGAACAATGAAGAAGTGCTGATTAACAGCCTTTGATCTTTGCATTCAGACAAGAAGATTCTTAGCAAATATTAAGAAATCAGGATTGTGATTTATATTGAAATTTTCAACTCTTAAGAATGGTAGTGTAGAAAGTAGCATTATCTTACAATGTTCATTAGATATTTTCATAATTTTAGATCAAAGTATGTTTTACCCAGCAAGAGAGCTCAGTACAAAATCAGGACATAATGTATAATCTTTTGAATTGATTTTGCAAGCAGAAAGGTGTCAAAAGCAATACCACAATACTTTGGTTTAGAAAAATTTCCTGTTCACCCACCAGAAACCAGTGGATTCACCAATGGATGGTTCTTTAAAAATGGACTGAAGAGTAAGCCAAGGAGAAATAGGCTAGAAATGAAAAACCGCAATTTTATTTTGATACTTCTCTATGAGAAAGATACACATAGAAAATAGTTTAAAATTTCACATAGCATGCTTTTTTTTTTTTTTCTAGAAGCCCTTTCAAGTAAATGTGGAAGAACTGTGTTCAGGTCAAGAAAAGGTTCTGGGTTTGGGTTTATTTGTTTTAATTTTGAAAGTCATTGTATATTAAAATTCTGGAAAGAGAACCAGGTTTATAGCTTTGAGCTCAGTATGTTTTTATGTTCTTAAGTGTGCTCTAAGTGGAAGTGGTCAACTGATGTAAACATGGATATGAAATACTGTTGTTAAGATGTGTGGAGTGATGTTAAACCTGAGGTTCTTGTGTTCTTGACATACCAATTATTATGGCTTGGCCTGGAAAAGTTAAAGACAAAAGTTGATTTCTGTCACTATGATTTTGTCAGTAGCCAAGTTAATTGTAACAGGTTGTTTGCAGGGAAGCACAGAAGATTTCCTCCTTGGTTTTGGTTCTCGGTGCTGTATATTCCCCCATTGCTGTTAGGTTTTCTGCTGGGATAGTGAGTCAGTTAGGATTCAGTATGTTCACTAAATTGGTTTGTCCTTGGGAAGGAAAATGCTGGATGAGGATTAGGTGTGCTTAAAATTCTCTGTGATTATCTGTCAAATCTGTTTCTGATATAGATTTTCAGGAGGTGGTCTATGTGTGTTTAGTATTTCTCAGATAATTTGCTCTTTTTTTTAACCTCAGTTGGACACACATAAACAGTAAAGAGAAGAGCTGTTTCATCACTCATGAGCCACATTAAAACCATCACTGCTTCTAGTGTTCTAGGTTTTTTTTGTAAAAAAGGCCCTCTTATTGAGCAGCCTTCCTATTGTTAGTGTCCTTTACGATTTCTATTTCATCTTCTACATGTGTTCAGTACACCATAAGCAGTGACTACACATACACACTCTCTCAACTGAGAATTGAGATTGAAAACAAACCTCTTGTGATTTTGAATGGTGATGCTGATGTTCAATCGCATGATGTTCCTTTTGTGAATGTAGTCTAGTTTACTTTCAAACACTGTAATTATTTTTGATTTTTTTCACTTCTAGGACTTGCTATATTAAAGCATGTGCTGACTCCACGTGTGAAGGCAACTCATGTAGCCATTGACTCAATGAAAGACTATCTGGATGCAGTGTACGATGTCACTGTGGCTTATGAAGGTACTGTGGACCACAAAGGGCAAAGAAAACTGGCACCATCTATGACAGGTGAGTTGAGGTCTGTTAGACATGCTGTAGCCATGTGCTTGTTCATGTATAGAACCAACTTCAGGTTGAAATGCTCTGAAGATAATCTCCACAGCACTTCAGCCATGCTACAGCCCCCTGGTGGGCATTGTTCTAGTGACTGGGCTTTACAGGAGTTACCTGTGACATTCCTGCCCTCCCTTCCCTATTCTAGTACTAAATACAAGTGCTCTTTGCAGTCAAAGAGAACTTGGAGCCATAGGCAGCAGATTCCATTTACCTTCATGTTTTTTCTAGCACTGGGATTTGGCATCATCTTAAATTCTCTCTCTCTTCCTGTGCTGTGCTACACATGTGTACATGTACACATGTACATCTAATTGCTGAAGTGCACATATTTTAAAGGAAAAATGCATAGCAGTAGTATTTTACTGACAATTTTTCAAATTGCTGCACACAGCCAGTAACCTTACAAACACTCAACAGCATTTTATGCAAGTGGGCTTCACTTCCTTTAGTATTTTAAGCCACTTACAGGTGGCTTAAGAAAATCAGATAGATTGGCTTTATATTCCTTGAGTAATCTAACTGGAAACGTATTCTGTGGTTTCTGCTGGGGAAAACACAGGGACAGAGAGCTTCAGGGTTTGCTTTTTATTATGCTTGGTGGGGGACTGATAATTTATTCTTAAGTAAATAATTTGCCTGCACTGTTACTGGAATGCAAGATATCATCTTTCTTTCCATTTGTAGTTGCTGTGTTACTCAGCCATATCTGTGCCTGACTGTTGTTGCTTGGCTCAAAGTGGCACTTTTGAGTCTTTTGCACTACCATACCAAGTGGGAAAAAACAGCTACAGTAGTTCTATGGAGCTGTCCAGACTTTTGGGTTAGGGATCAGTGTCGACTGAGGGACCTGCAGGGAACTTCTTATCTAACTCTGCTCCTCAGCTCCCAGTGTCACTGGGACTTGTTGCTTCTGCTGCTAAAAATAGTTCATAGTGCAGCTGTTTCCATGTCACTTCATTAGCAGGTGTAACTCCTTGAGTCACATGAACTGCTTCCTGGGTGCTAGTTGATTAGAAGTTCTGCAATTTTCTATTTTTACATTTTCACCCTGTTTGAAATTCTTTTGGATAGGTGGAAACAAAACTGTCAACACTGTATATTAACTCAACATTTGTATTGTACTGTAAAGTCTTAGGATTGTTTTATTTTATGTACATTTTGTTCCTAATGGGCATTTTTTAATGTCAAAAGTTCTTTTTATGATTTAAAGTTCTTTTATTTTTTTTAGTGCTTTCTGACGCTTTTACAGTCACCTCTTGAAGACTGAGCAGCCTCCCTCTTGTCCCATCACCCAACCCTTTCTAAGACCCCCTTCAAAACAAATAGGGTTGCTTCTCCTTCCTTGCATTATATCTTGTTTCATGACTTAATTACTAGGCAGTTTCAACCATTCTCATGCTGAACTTCTCACTGCCTAATGGTTAATTAAACTATTAAAATGTCATTACCTAATGATAGAATGGCAAATGTTCAAATTCCTTACAAGACCTCTTCACCTATTGAACCTTACAATTTGCATGAAGCATGATATAATTATGGAAGGGGAACCAACAAGCTGAATTTCCCTGTTGGCTGGTTTTTGTGTTGGTGCCAAGCAGGAATCAGATGCTTTGGAGTGGCCACTCCACACTTAGCCCTCTGGACCCTGCATGGCAGCAGTCCAGGCATATCTTTCAGCCAGGCTTACTGTTGGGGCTAGGGTAATTACAGGCTCAGTCTTGGGGTAAAACTAAGGCAGTAATACAGATTGAAGTGCAGCCAACCAGCTCTTACCCCTCAGACAGCAGATAAATGATATATCCATTATAGATCAACATTAATTCTGCGCTATTGTGGCAGTCACATGTATTCCGTATAATATAAATTCTGTAGATTAAGAACAGTTATTAATTACAATGTGGAATATTGTTGTCATTCTTTTAGGCTCTCCAGACACAAAGTGACAGACAAACAATTTCTGTTCTAGCAGATCAAGATCGTTTCACCATTAGTTATGCAGAAGTCCAGCAACTGGTCTGTCATGAATGTAACAAGAATTGAATTAGGCATACTTAAGCATTTGACATTTTTTAGCTTTATTTCTCTTCTACAGTGCTAAAATGAGTTATGCAGACCTTAAAAGGACATCTTATTTTGTCTGAACATTTCATATTTGTGTCACTGCTGGTTGGGAATTTTGTTTTTCCTTCTCATTGGAATAAAATGGCAGTGCAATCCTGGTAATTTTTAAAAGATAAGGTTGACATGTCTTTTTCAACCTAGCAACACTGATTGAAATTTATTACATGGAAAACAAACTTCTGATAAACACAACTTTACTTGAGGACTTTATTTCCCATACTATGACATTTCCCACGTGAATGAAATCTGAATTTCACACAGATACAGTGTTTCTTGAAATGCATTTTGCTTTCAGTTCCATAAATTTCAATTCGTCAGAAGAACCAGTGCCATTTCAGGAAAAACCCATTCTTACCTGGGACATCATCAGCTCTTGGCTGTTGTCTTCAGTAGTAAACAAAGCAGATTAAAAATAACATTTTAGTGATTGTGAGTACTAGCACACTTGGTCTGAGAAATTGTGTTAGCAAAATATGAATGGGAAAAAAATTCTAAAGAAGAAGTGAATTGCTTTTTAAATTTTGTCATGTGCAACTCTTAGTCTAAATAGTCTTCCTTAGTGAAAATCAACTTTTAATTTTTTTTTTAAGTCCAGCAGTCTAAATATCATACTGTTGGCTTGCTCAATAGGATTTAAACACATAGTATACTACTAGCTGGAAAATAGACATTTCATATAAGAACAGTGAATGCCAGACATACCTGATATAAAACTGTGCCATTTTAGAGCAGACAAATTACATATTTTCAAATGTGTTGAAATTTTTGTCACTGCTTATGCATGTTAATTTTTTTTGGCACTTTCCAGTGGCAAGTTTCTTGTAGAAGACATCAAATTTGATTAGTCTTTGACAGTGACTGAGATTAGATTAGCTTTACACAGGGATGTTGCTTTCTGCTGTTGCATCACATCCAGTTGCAACCAATGGATGGAATTTTTTTCCTACCATTTATTCATTCCCTTTATTACAAGATTGGATCGTGGTACATTTCCAGTGGAAGTTTGGCTGTCATATGGCAGCCTCTCTAAAGGATAGCAATTTCCCACAGGTTTCTCCCCTCTCTCTGCTCCTGAAGATGGCTTGTCCAGATCACTAATGACAGAACATCATGGTCCTGCCTCCTAGGCAGTATTTATTTGTGTTCGTTAGAGTAAGACATAAATAATCGTATGGGCATTGCAGCACGGCTGAAGGACATCTTAGGTGCTCAAGTCTGGAAGAACTATTTAGAAGGGAAAAGGAGGAGGAGAAACTCATGTGCTGAATTTGTTGATACTGTTTTACTACACTGTCACCAAGTGAAAAGCAGAAATAAGTTTGGGAAAAAAGGATGAGAACCTAGTTTTCCCCCTTCTGAATAAATGTGCTAAGCGTTCACATCCAGCTTTGTCTGGTGTTAAGGGGCAGGTCTCGAGGGACGTGGGAACTGTTATCATTCTTGCACCTGAAAGAGCATTATGTACACATGTACATCTTTATTATTCTGCCTGAAGGCTTTAGTGTAACCAGATGGTATTTATCTGGCCATTGTAGATGAAAGAGTGTGTGAAATAGCAGCATGTGACAATGATAAACACTGAATAAAAATAGCAAGTACATATAGACTCGGTCTTAAAGAAGTCAGAGGAATTCTTGAGAATTATTGACTCTGCTGTATATCAGTTCCAGAACAAACACTTTGAAAGCCTGTGTATGTGTGCATTTCTGAAATCTGTACATCACTTTGATCAGTATAATTTGAGAGGTCAGACTGGCCTAACTTCCCTCAGGGAAAATACACTTTTCCAAAAGCTTGCACTTTTGTTAGGACCCAGTTAGACAGGGAGGTACAAGACTATAGAAAAGAAACTAGAGCAATGGAAAACAGTCTTTGTTTGGACTGCAGCCCAAATTTGTTCATATCTTTGTCTCTCAAGGTCCAAAGAATGATAACAAGCATATGATTACAGATGTGTTGAAAGAATTAAAAATTATTAAGCGGATAAACATTAACAGAAGTATAAAGCAGTCCAAAGTAAGTTTTATAGTTATGAAATTACTAATAATTTCTTCAGATCTCTGCTAGCTATCATGTTCTAGTGCGTGAAAGAATATTGAAGAGTAAATGTCATTTATTTTAGAGTAACCAAAGAAAATATGTAGATTAGATCTCAGGCTGCACATTAGCACTGGTGAAATTTGTATCGAGTGTAGGATGGCTTTTTAGCATGTACAGTAAGCCTCACATCAATAACTTGTCATTCTGCATGTGTTCAAGGAGAGCTTAAGTAATAATTACCTTTCACATTTTAATATGTAAAATTTACATTGAGATGTTTGGAGGAATTTTGATAACAACAATAGTTGACTACACAGTTCTGTGAGAGTTGGACTAGATCTCCAGAGGTCTTTTCAAACCCTAAGAATTCTGTGATATTCTATAAGACATTTTTCTTTTCAAGGACAACCCTAGTTTTATTTTATGCAAAATGTTAAAATAAACCTTTTTTAATAACATGATTTCACCAGGTACCACGAAGTAAACTATCATTCCATTTTAACTGAATGCATTTTCACTTGTCCTCCGTAGGACAAGATCTGCCATTTTAGACCCCCTGTAATTCCCTATTAGAAGTAGTTTGAGTAACATGTCTGTTAATTTGGGGGTGACTTATTTGTAGTGGCATTTTCAGCACAGATGTGTTGAAATGATACACATATGTATTGATGCACATATGTATCAATATTCTACAGATAAGGACAGTCTGAGTAAATGCGAAGTATTTTCATAGTGTAAGAATTAAACATTGTACTTCGGCTCAGAAGCCACATGTCACCAAAGAGCAGCATCAGTTTATGGGAATGATTAAAGCCTTGATGTAGTTCATCAGAGAAAATGAAGGTCAGTCTGAGCAAGAGTAGTACCTCTGCTCCTTTATCCATCTGAAAACAAGGACACAAAGGTGTTGACTGTATTTGGAATTCCTGTAGCTCAGTTTCTTGTCTCTACCATCAGCCAAACTTGGATGCCTAAGGAGGAATGCAAGATTCAGGCAACCCTAAATGAGTCTAACTTTTCCCAAATCACAGACACCTGTGTGTGCTGCATCTGTGTGCTCACAATCCCTTGGTGGAGGTAATGACAGCTCCCTCTGAGCC
>VZTR01019810.1:0-30123 GCA_013400775.1 Chaetops frenatus | reverse complement strand
CTGTCTGGTCTTGGTGACTTCCTGACATCTGACTTGTGTATTTATATTTAGTCTAATATTTTCTATCTGCTTACTTATTGATCTAGTTCCTTTGAATGATCTGGTACAAAGAGCACAGTGGGTGTAGGAATCAAACATTTTCAGTAAGAAAGAATTATGCAAGCAGATGTATCAGCTTCTCTTGCAAGGGCTTATACTTGACCATGAGTGCTGCTCTTCACACTTTTGTCATCCAGCAATCCCACCAGTGGCTTATCAAGTTTACTACTTTGAATATACTGAAAAAAGTTAAAATAGAGCACCCTTTCAGTTTATCAAGTTCATTTTTAGTCCTCTTAAGTTTATGTTTACATTTGCAATGAGCAGTTTTGTGGCTTTTCCTTACTTGGATGAGCTTTCCATTCCTCAAAGAGGAGAAGAAGGTAGGAGTATAATCGTAGCCTCCTTGATTTTCACATTAAAGTCATACAGATGTTTTTCAGACCCACACAGACTTTTCTATTGGCAGTGTTACCCGTGTTTTATGCGAGTTTATATTTCAAGTTTTTCTGGGGTTTGGTATTTGGATTTTTTAATAGCCTCTAGGTTACCTTCTTTTGGACTGTATATTTTAGGGTGTTTTGACACTTTGCCTTCCCTCCCATTGTGTACTTCTTTTAATTCATAGAATCATTAAAGTTGGAAAAGACTTTCAAGATCATGAAGTCCAACCTTCAACCAAACACCACCCACACCCATTAAACCTTATCACAAAGTCCCACATCTGCTTATTTTTTGAACACTTCCAGGCTTTACAACTTTGCCACTTCCCTGGGCAAGCCTGTTCCAATGCATGACCACTCTTTCAGTGAAGAAAGTTTTCCTAACACCCATCCAGCCTGAACTTTCTGTGGTGCAACTTGAGGCCATTTTCCCTTGCCCTGTCACTAGTTGCTTGGGAGAAGAGGCCAACCCCAAAGAATTCTGCATTTCTGTGATATATTCTTTCTCTACAACACGGAAATTAATTGTATTGTGCTTGCAGAGCAAGACCACAGCAGCATCTTTTCTTGTGGGTTTTCTTACTTACTAGTTCTTCAAGGAAATATATTTTTTTCCCCTGTGATGTTTTTGTCCAATTGGTTGGGTCATCTTGGTTTGGGTTTATTTGGGATTTTTTTCCCGTGTTCATCCTGCTGAAGGATCAATGTACTTCAGTAAAGGTAGCTGGTATCTCACACTCCTGCTGTCAGTCCTGAACTTGCAGTTCTCAGTCTGGCTTCACAGTTTCTGCTCACTATTATTAAATTGAGTTGGAAGTAATTTAATTATTTTTCTAATATATATTGTAGTAGAGTCTGGATTTTCCGTCTGCAAGGACTTTATTGTGCTTTCGTCCCCTTATTATATAAAGTTATTATACTTTATATAATCTTTCATTTACAATACCCTACCCTCACTTGTACATCCTCTTCTGTTATTCCTGGTAGTCTGGTAACATTGCCCACATCTGCAAGCCCACCAGGATGCCTTCATTACAGGAAGGAGTGACCTCTTGGTGCCAGTAATTCTTGTAATGTCTTCTCATTTAGGCCCCTCATGTTGGTACAGAGGCATTTCTGAATCTTGCCCTCACAATGAATTTTAGCCACATCTACCTCATGTTTTATCCATCTGAACAAGTTGCTTTTTCTGAATTTTAGTCTTGCCCAGCTGCCAGTTGAAACAGTCTCTAGTTTTTGTGGCCAGCACCCTGGCTTAATAATGATCCAGGTGCATCACATTTCTCACCTCAGAACATCCCCATCTCCTGCGCTGTATCCTCCTTGTGCATGCACGGGGGCACTGGTCTCTGTGCATGTCAGTCCTTGCACAGTGGATTGGCAGTATTCCTGAGAGCTCTATTCCTCAAGTCCAGGCTTGTTTCCTGGCTGCAAGCTTCAGTCTGGGCTGCACAACATCCCCTCCACGCTTCCCTGCAGATACCTGCAGGTACTGGTGCAGCTCCTGCGATCAACCTCTGCTGGCCCGGGATGTTTGCTTTCCTGTCTAGTGCTGCTTTGCTCTACTGCTGTTTTGTTGTGTTACAGCAAGTCGTGAAATAGTTTCCTGTCAGCTCAGCTTGGAATGATGGAAAGCATGAAGCTGAGAAACAACACAGCACTTAAATTTATGTTTGTTTTGCTGTTTGATTGTTAATTTGGTGTACAAAGTAAATGGAAGTGGAGAGACGGGATTTCTTTCTTTGAAGAGGAGATAGTTTACAAACTGCTTTGGTAGCTGAGTGCTGGAGTCCAGAATAATGCAAGTTTAAGAAATCTATAGTTCAGAGGAATGTCTGTTCTGTCATGGTTTTGCCTATAAAACTATACAAACCACAACACACAATGTTCCCTTACTGAAGAGATGTATTTTTGCACATTTGAAATGCTAGTTAATTAGAATAAATACACATTATTCAGATTTCATTTTCCTGTGATATCACTATCAATTTATCACAAACATTACTGAAATCTGTTAAAAGAGGAGAGATTTGGCGGCTCTTTAAGTGGACACAACTAAGTCAGGCCTCAGCTTGTCCGTTCTTAATTTTGAAGGACTTTGGCAACAATTACATTGCAGTAGAAGAGCCAGTGTAGGAGGTTGAAATCTGAGCTACTTTATTGCTGTCATATTTAAAGTGCATATAAAAATAGCCTTCATTAGTAACTGAAAACTGGAATATCTGTTTAAGTGTAACACCACTGTTACAACTTTCTTAAGGGACAAGGCAAAAAATTTGGAGTGGCAGAATGAATTTACGTGGTTCAGAAGGGGAAGGTGGTCTGAGGCCAGTTGTCTGTCCCTTCTCAGTTTCAGATATGTTGGTGTTTCGGAGCTTCTCTCCTCCTCAGTTTCCCTTGTAATGCTGGTAATTCCAAAGAGAATTAATTGACTTTTGAAGGTGAGGAGTTGAGAACTGGTAGAATTTTGTGGGAGCCCCAAATATTGGTTTGCAATTAAAAATTCCGTGGATTCAGTTCCCTTCCTGTAGGCTGTTGCACCTTGTTTATTAATCCCAGTGCTGCAGTGAATCCCCCACTGAAGCCCTGTGTTAGTGTGAATCCTTTCCCACCGAAGGAGGGGTACAGTGTCACAGCTCAAGAACAAAAAATGCTTAATCCACTTAATTATTTTTAATTCCTTCCTTCTGCTGTGCTTGGTCACTAGAAGCGTTATAAACATTCTGTGCTTGTATCTGTTATTTAGCCAGATAGAAAGTTTTATTAGGAAATTATCTCCCACACGAAAGTCAGTCAGTTTGGCTCCCACACAAGTTGTTAGTGTTCATTTAACCCAAATTGTACAGGGTTCTTGACTAATGGTGTCCCCAACATAATGTTTCCTTGTAATGCATGATTTGCATTTCTGTTTTGTCTCTTAAAGGAAAGTTCAGGCTTGCGTTTTCCTGCTGTTAATTATAACAAATTCTGGCAAGTTTAGGAATCTGAAAAGTCTGTCAGATGTTGGCCTTAAGGGCTAGTGTCCCTGAAGTTGGATGTAATTTGTGCATAATAAATTGCTTCAATAAGATTTTGTTTCTTAGCTTAATTACGTAAGTCTTTTGGGAGTTAAGCTAACATGAAATTAAGGGTCATGGGACCACCATAAACCTTTAGAGGTTGTGGTGATAAAGTCCAGCTGTTTCTTCTCACAATCAACCTCCAATATGTCGTCCTTATCCAATGGTGTTCTGATGTGATTGCTGTGACACTGTAGATTGGGAAGAAAGGCCGGGTTAGTTGCATTAAACACTGACATATTTAAATTCTAGTTAGATTACCTGACCTGGTTGACTGCATGCACTACAGTGTCATCTGCAGATGTCCTGAATACCCAAACTTTGGATAAAAGGACTTTGAATTGATGTGTGGGAATCATGACCTTCCCCAGGGTAGCACCTGAAGTGGCAGGATCACACAGCCCTGAGTGAGGCTGAATGAAAATAAACTCAAAAGGGAGGGTGAGGTTGCTGGGGAAAGCACTGGAATTCACAAAGTTGGGAAATAATGACAAAGTTTAGGATCTTCACATATGGGGAGTCAATTTAGGTGGTTGAAGAAGACCAGAGTGGGAGGTGGTAAGAATCAGCTTGCATTGAATTTAAGCCTAATGTGGAAAGCCAGCAGCAACACTCAGATATTTGAGAAGGGGATTTTGTTGTCTAAGTAGATTTGTAGAATTGCTACACTTCACCTTTGGTGGGGGAAGGTGTTTCTTTTGAAATACTTATGTCTTGATTTTTGATTGTCTTATAATTTTCCCTAATAATGTATAACTGAGTTATAAGTAACATCAGTAAAGACTTGTTCGTTCCTATGCAGAACAATCCATGTGCTATGAAGCAAAAACATACACTATACAATGCACAGAATGTTATAATTATCTTTTAAAGCTGGATCTTCAGCTTTAACTGAATATGCATACCATAGATGCTTTTTATGAGTCTAGCTCAAAAAAAGGCTAGATCATCTGGCTTCCAAGCATTTGTTTTCTAGATACAGTTTAGCATATTGTTAGAATGTTCCACTTAATAGGTAATGCCACTCAAAAGAGGATTTGTACATCATAAGCATTTAAGACATGGATAATACATCTGTCATTTTAAGCTATTAATAGTATGCTTTTAGATGCTCATATAGTCAGTGACCTTCATGTAGTGGCCTGGATAGTATCCTTAGAGAAGCAGCCCTACAAAATCCTTTCTTCACATTAAAGCAAGAGAAAAAAATTTCTTTTAGATAAATGAACGGCAGTTTCTTTGTGCTTAGTAAAAGCATTGCACATAAACCTGAAGAAAATGTCTACATGTACCACGATTCCAGACTCCAAGTCCTTAACTTGCCTGCCATCTAACAGCTGTAGCTAGGAGAAGGTTCTACCAGAAACCTCTTGGCAACAGCTGTGTTTCCTGCTCCATGGCCAGGAGATGGACTCGTGCCTGGGTGGAGCCCTCATCCACCTCTCCAGCTGATGGTGTGGGGCCATGTTTCTCCCTTTACTCTGTAGTTTGGTGAAGGGCTCTGTGCATGACGTCCAGACAGAACCACACACAGCACCTTAGAGATTTCTGCATCCAAGCGCCTCAAGACCTTAGGGATCTCTTTATCTCTTCTCCTTCCCTCCCCCTCTGCAAGCATACACACACATTTGCATGAACAGGCTTTTTAAATTCCTTAAGGCAATTTCTAGTATGTGATAAGGGCTGTTTTTGCAGCAAAGTCCTTACAAATCAATAATCCTGTAAAGATGAAAAGCAAATAGGGAGATATCTGCCTTGGCAGACAACAGTAAAGATGTACATGCTGTAACAATTTATTTGTACATTCATTCCTCCAGATACCCCTTACAGTTACGGGTCAAAGTCTCCTGTGCATCTGCACTGCTGTCCGAAAAATGTCAACAGCCTAAAGGGACCACCCAGTCTGTGTTACATTTGTTGCCTGTATGTATTGTAGGAAGGCATTTCTGGTCCCTTTTCAAAATGGGATTACTATCAAAATTTCTAAGGGCTTCCATCATCACATCATGCAAATCTCTGTCCAGGGATGCCGTGGTTACAGCAGTACCCCTTGCTACTGATAAATGCAAATGGTTACCAATACACACTGCGCAGGATTTCACATTTACAACATTCAGTATATTACAGTAGTCATGCCCAGTACTTCTACCACTTGTTAGTTGTAAGAAATCCCACAAGGCCGTTTGAGTAATGGAGTTTTGTTTGTCTTTAATGCTTGTTTGGTAAGTTCGTCTAGGGACAAATTGAGGAAATGGGGGATGGGGTAGGAGGTGGTTTGCAATAGGGCTATCTCAAGCTCTGTGAGACAGAAGAAAAATGAAGGGATATAAAATGTAAAGCAGCATTTTGTTCTGAGTCTTTTGCCCTATTACACTTTTTAATTATAGTTATTGCTTAAACTGAAAATTACTTTTTCCTGGAGATGCTTTGGGAAATCACTGCAATTCCAATTTTTTCATCCAGAAGCAAACAAAATTTAGATTTTGAAAAGGACAAGCAAAGAGGATTACTAACTTTAAACAAAATTAGAGGATGGAAAACTTTATTACATCAAAGTAACTGCATCCCACACTATTGAATGAGTAGATTGCTGCTGAGGTGGAAGGCAATGTTTTCAAGCACAGCCTTTTACAGTTAACAAGGTGCATTTTAGTACAGTTCTTCCATGTTGTACATGATAGTGATCCACCATTTCAAGTGTGTAGGCCAGATGGTTTCTAAGTTCAGTGTAGTGCTCAGGATCCGAACATAAGGAGGGAAGGTTTTTGAGCACTGAAGTTAGGCTTCCAGGGCACTTACAGTCAGATTTTTTTGGTGTCTTTGTAACTTAGTGTTTTTGTAACTCATTCATGTTGTTTTGCTCTCTTCTTAAGAGTTTCTTTGTAAGGAATGCCCAAGAGTTCATATTTTCATTGACCGAATTGAACTGAAGGACATTCCAGAAGAGCAGATGTATATGAGAAGGTGGCTTCATGAACGTTTTGAAATAAAGGATAAGTGAGTAAAAATGTGTAGAAGTTTCTGTTTCAATAGTCTGTCTTATTTCTTTTATATTAACAAATACACTCATGATTTTTGTGTTACCAGCAGTGCCAGCTGTAGGGCTCAATGAAGAGAGGTGATGTTGGTACTCCCATTAATATCATATCACCTTGTGGTTAAACCTTTTGCTCAGGATGTTGGGATTCCTTGGATTTTGACTTTGTTTAGACTGAAGAAGTGTGAGTCTATGTTCCAAGCAAGATTTGTATTCATCTGAATACTCTCCATTCATCTTCTGCTAGTTAAGTCCTGTGAAGGAATGTAAGATGCCTGTGGTAGGCAAGCAAGAAAAAGCAGTGTGATTCTGCCCTTGTAATCAGTGTTAAGTTGGAGTGAGAGAGGGGCAGGTCTTGATCTAATCTCTTCTGCCAAAATTGTTTATGAATCTTTCATCCAGACAGTGACTGGATAACAACAATTGACCCCAAAATTCCTACCTTCACTGAGGAAACGAGGTGAAGTAGAAGTTTTTATTTGTCCATTTTTGAATTGTGGCAGAAATAAAGTGCTGGCTTCCTCCAGCATCTCCAGATAAGGTCACTAGTGAATATATGCAGCAGATCCTGCAGGACCTTGTTCTCCAGAAGGACTTTGTGCCTAAATGTAGGATTTAAGTATTATTTAAGAGACAATGGTTTAATTTCCTAGATCTGAAGTCCTGCTTAAGGGAGCTGAATCTGTTTACTTTCTAAATCCTTGAATACTTTGAGTGAGACAGAAATTGCCCTGGTTCTTTAGTTCTGTTCTGCTTTAATATTGTTCTGCCAGTCTCACACTCCATGGAAGTAAGAAATGTATTCATTTCTCCTGAGAACTTTGAATTCATATAGAAGTTAACATGACTATCTGTAAATATGGCACTGTTACTAAATGTCTTAGACATTTAGGATCACTAAAAAGTTTTTCTTTTCTTTAGTTTTGAAAGATAGAAGGTCTGAATTTAATTTAAATAGATAAGGAGCTGATACATAAAATAAAAGGCTGTCCAGTATCTCTCCCTTTAGTTATCTAGTGAAGATGAACAAAACTGAATCATCTGTGTGTCATTGTAAGCTCCTGTTCACTGGAACATCTTTCTTGGGACCAAAGCAGTCTGTCAGGCAAATTTAGAGATAGTTAAAACAAAACCCCAAGATTTCCAGACCCATTTATTACTGTTTTTTAAAACTAGGAGGAAAAAAGTTACTACTAAGCCAGTGATGTAGCACCTTACTCTTGCATGTTTAGCTTCCAATATATTCAGTGTCTTGTGAGCCCTTGTTATTTATTCGTGTATTGTTTTGTCCTACAGTATTGTCCAGTGCTCCGGGCTTTTCTGCTAAATGCTGAATGAAAACAATTCTTGTCAACTTTTATATTCACTGTTGCAGTTGGTCCACAAGGAAAATATGGCCTTACAAATAGTGCTTACAAGGTTTCAGCTTGAATATTTTGATGTGCATCATATTCGTAAGGTGTATGAATTGTTTGAACTTGTTACAGAGGAGCTGCTACGTACTGTGAGATCACTTGTTAAAAATGTTTGATTAGAAGTAGTTACTGGATGAAAGTCAGGTTGCTTAAAATGTCTTAAGCTACTGTCTGACTTTGACTATCTCCTTTTTCTCTGCTTATAGGTTACTAATAGAATTTTATGATGCAAAGGATTCTAAAAGAAGAAATAAGTTCCCTGGGAAAAGTGTTCATTCCAAACTAAGCCTCAAGAAAACTTTGCCATCTTTGCTGTTTTTAGGTGGCCTGACTGCTAGTATGCTTCTGACAGAATCTGGAAGGAAACTCTATGTAAAAACATGGATATATGGAACTTTAATTGGCTGCCTGTGGGTTAGCATTAAACCATAAGCAGATGTTAGTCTCCAATCAGTGAAATGTGCAGTCTTTTCTTGCACATTGCACTAATTTTTTTCCTGACTTTATAGAAAAAAAGTGTAAATAAAGCCTTATTGATCGAATATTGGAAATAATAGATTTTGTGACTTAAGCCTCTGTGTGGTTGGTCTGGGGAAAATAAATGTAGATTTTCAAATTTGCTACTGATTTTTGCTGGAATAATGACAGACAAATCAGGTCATATGATAAATTGCTTTCCCCGTGAACTAACATCTATCTCTTGCTGCAAATTTGAAAAAGTATGAGTTATGCATAAGGATGTCTCATGTGGACCTGTGAATGTATTTACAGAGATTAATTTAGGGTATATATTTATTCTTCTGATATTCATGTTGAATTTTTGTTACTTTTTGGTGCATTACAGCAGCTCAGTTGCATCTATCCCAGCTGTATCGCAACTAAAATCAAAACTTTTCTTTTTTGTTCTTTTAATTTTGCTCTTCAGTTTTCACTAAATACTGTGTTCTTTAAAAGGGACTGTGTAAGCTGGCAAATCATGACATGTTACCAGAAGCAGAATAAAATGTTCCTGAGAACTATTGTTCATGGGGAAGAAGCTCTGTTTATCTAGTGCATGATTTTTGATTATATTGCAGTATTAGGTGATTATTTTACATATGCAAAGCATTAAATTGTACCGAGCAAACAGCTTATTTTGCACACCTCGTATTTGTGCATAAAAGGAATGTGTGCAGTGTAAGGAAATGTGAAGTTTTTGTTTCTGGCCAGAACCCTTGTAGCCTCCCTTGTGTCTGCATTACCCCTTGCACCACGAGTGTTCAGCTGAGCTCACACTCTTTCATGTGTACGTGCCATAAGCAGAAGTTTCCTGTTACCTCACGATTTTCTGCAAGTAAATCTTGTCGTTTGGGAAGTGCACAGAATCACTGTAACTTCAGGAGCAGAACCTTCAGGTGTTCTTGCTAAATCTGAAGTGTGTGCCCTTCCCACTAACCTGATTTAACCTGGTGTTTCGTAGGCTGGCAATCATCTCCGTGCTGTAGTATCCCACTAGATTCTGAGGCATTCTAGGCCATGCAGACTGCACTTAGGTTGAAGTTAAGGGGTTGATGTATATGATTTGCACAGTAGATAATAGTCAACGAAATGCATATCCTATCAGTATTTTCACCTGCTTGAAAATATACTTTAAAAAACAAAATCAACAAACCGTACGAAAGTCTCTGATTCCCAAGGCTTGTATATTTGTTGGGGAAAACCATTTCCTGGTTCAAGGGAACAGTCTGTATGTGCAGCAATGGGGTAGGAAAGAAGATGTATTTTATCTTCTTCCATTAGGAAATTTGACTCCCTGTATCAAAATCTAAAAACTAGAGAATATTTTTGTACCACACTTGCAAGCTTTAAATGTGCATCTCTTTATAGCTTCAGTACGATTTGTCTTGCTTTCGAGTCCATTATGAGTTAAACATCTCTTAAAATTGTATCTCAGTTTTTCAGATTCCACCATTGCCAGTTAATTAAACGTTTTACCATGTGGGGTTGTTTTTGGGTTTGGTTTTTTTTTTTAACAGAGTATTACAGAGGAACTACAGTTCCACCTTAAAATCATTCAGTACAACTTTCAGTTTGCAGTTCTGTGTCCTTCCATAATGGATTTTGTCACTGGAGTTATTTATATCAGTGATTGATTCAGGATATGTTGATGAACCATTTTAAAAACAATGACTGGGAACAATGTTGAAAAACAGTATTGTTATGAGGCTGTGAAAAAAAAAAAAAAAAGCCATTTTGTGTAACAGCCAAATGTGCTTACATGTAGTTCTTCCTATTCTCAGCTGACTGTTACCAGTGGGTATAACCAGAAGGCAATTTTCCTATGTTAGTGTGAGTTTTTTCAGTCATGGAATGAAATTTTACTCTGACATGACTAAATTTCTTTGTAAAAGCTAAGAATAACATTTAATTATACATCAGAAATAAATGCAAACCGCTTAATTCATTTGTAGGAAAATAACTGCTATTTTGGAGAGCCTAATTACCATGAAATATTGGATCTCTCTTGCTGTTTGAGTACCAGGAGTATAACTGACACAGTGCAGCAAACAAACAGGATGTTTATTTTGAACCTTATTCTCTATGTTAATCTTTTTTTTTCCTTGCCATTAATTTATAAAGTTTTGAAAATGTAATTTGCTGATGTATTTGGCATTGGGAGTATCACATGCTATTTCTAAATATGCACTGATATTAACTTGAAATATTTCTTCATTAAAATACAAAGAGCCAATGCTCATTCTACTTTTCTGTCCTGTCTGCTTGTTCAATTTTTTCTGCACTTTCATGTTTGTGACTTGGAACTGTTTAAACAAAGGCTACAAGTGTGGTTTTAAGCCCCTGATGGAAGGACTTGCATGAGAAGTAGTCAACTGAAAGAAAAAAACTTTGTCTTTTTTTTCCATGCAGTTAGAAATGTGTTGGAATTCATTTGGGCTTGTTCCAATGCAACGCACCACCAGGTCAGTCGAATTGCAGTAGCTTTTCACCCTTGAGCACCTGCACCATTTGCTGCTCAGTAATGATGTTCATTAGTGTGCAGGACCATGCTTCTGTCCAGGAATTGGCCCCAGTGGCAATAGGCCTTGGCTTGACAGCACTGGCAGAGTGTGGACAGACCCAGGGGCAGGGAAGAGGTACTGCAAACAAATACCTGAAACATATCTTGGTAGCAGTGCCACCCAAGTTGTAGTGATGTGTTAAATCTGAGAAGGACCTTTACATTCAAAAACTGTGTTTGCCAGCCGTATCAGTGCCTCTGATAAGAGCTGTGTCCCTCCCACTCTGAATGCACAAGCTGTGTGCAAAACTTGCAAGACCACCACTTAATGCTAGTTCTACCATGACATTCTCGTGTTTACTTTTGGGGAAGGAATTGGGCTAAGGAAGCATTAACTTACTTGATCAAGAACACAAAAAGTGAAGTGACAAAAGATTGCGTGATACCGGAGTGAAGAAATTACTGAGGAGGACACAAGGGGCTCCTCCCAGATACAGTCCTTTGCTAACTCCTCTGAAGCATTTTACTATAATACTTACCTGTAAAACTTCTTTTAGTACTTAAAAGTTGCCCCCTGATTGTTTTGGTATTTTAGCATGCAGAGAATGTATATACTTACTTCAAGGGAGAGAGAGGTAACTATTTTGTGTTTGGATAATGAAGGGGACCGTGGGCAGGTTTGGGATTTTTGGCTTAGTGTTAAAAGTGAAAAACGGTACCTTTCCCATCACCACTTCCAAATAAAAAAACACTTAATGAAAGAAATTTCAACTGTGCAATAGAAAAACAGCTAACAGGTTCAAGATCTTCGCACCTGCTTTATAAATGCTTTTCTGTTCTAAATATGGAAACCAGTTTGGTCATAACCTGCAATTCTAGGTCACTTTTTAGCAGAGTGGCTCTGGTGGCAGGGCTTGGAGCAAACACGGTGGGGTTTCTCTTGTCCTCATTTTCATATTCTTGCCTGTCTCATCAGTTTGGAGCTCTGTGGTCCCAGTGGAGTGTGTTGTGCAATTTGCTGAGCATAAGACAAAAGTAGAAATTGTTACTTTAGTTTCAATAATGGCAAAAGTCATACAATAAAACACAGCATGTCCAGAGAAGGAAAGCAACAATAATCTGAAACAAAGATTAGAAACATCAGCTCCAGTCAGGTATGACCACATCTGACTGATTCCAGGGAAAATTTGTTTTCTGTGTGAGGACCAATTTCCCTGTCAGCATGGTGAGTATTTCTCCCACATGTCCAGTTTCAGTCCCAGATCTACAGCCTTACCCCAGGCTGACTGCACTCTCTTTTTTCTGAGTCCTTCAGCACTTTTCAGACTGATGCAAATCTTGGGTTTCCTTCATTCTTCTGAACCTGAAGAATTTCCCTATTTGTTCTCAGCCTGATAAACTGCTGACAGACCACTGCCACCCACCTCCCCCTAATATGTTCTCCTTTGGAGGACTGGCATTTGGTGGGCAGATGCCAGGAAAGGAAGGAGTCTGTTGCTGAGGGGCTGGAAGGAGGTGTTCCTGTTGAGAGAGGGGGTGTTGAGTTCTGAGCCACTTGGTCTAGTGGAACGTGTCCCTGCCCATGGCAGGTGAGTTGGAACTAGATGGTCTTTAAGGTCCCTTCCAACCAAACTATTCTGTGAAGTCTATATTGAACATCTGAGATAGATCTCCCTCCTTCCTGCCTGTGCCAGAGCCTGCTCCTTCACTGGCTGGCACTTTGAAATGGCTTTGAGTAAAGGCAAAGGCCAGACACTCCCCTGAAAAACAGTGACTTGTTCCTGGGTCATATTTTGATGTGAAAGCTTCATTAGTTAGGCTTGTACAAACTATTCCACAGTCTTTTATCTTGTGTGGGAACTCAGTTTTCGAAGGACATTTTGATGCCTTTGTTTGTATTCCCTGTGTGACTAATTCGAAGCGGAGCCATTTCAACCTGTTTGCCTGTCAGGCCCAGAGAACCTACAGAGGATGCAGATGTTCAGGGCAGAAGTTGCTGCCAGTTTTCTGTGCAGTGACAGGGCTGCTGGTCAGAACTGCCGGTCAGAACTGCCAGGCTCCCCACAAAACCTCTCAGAAAACAGATCCCTCAAATCCCAGTCCCACCATCACAGCCTGAGAGAGGCATCATCATGGGCTGCCAGTACAAACAGTTTCAGAGTGGTAGGTCCCAAAACCGACCTGGCTTGTTTGCAAAGTATCCAGGACGTGGTGTTCTTTCCATAGGGGTTAAGTGGTGCTTTGAAGCCTGGATGAGCAACGAGTTGCAGTTATGCCTACTTTAGGGCATCAAAGACTAGTCACTGGGATGAGAAGTAGGAGATAAAGTCTCAACAATTCCTGGTCTGAGAAAGACCAGAGACATTTTACTTTTCCCACCTTTCCATGCCCTCAGGGAGTCCCCAGTGCTGCTTTTCACCTGGCTAGGTTGGACAAGATTTAAAGATTTATAGGGCCAGCATGACTACTTAATGCCAAAGGCATTGGCTGGGTACATGGATGCCTGCATTCAGCTTTGGTTCTGGGGCATTTCTGAACTGCCCTAGGAACAGGGTGGAACCAGGGATGGCCCACAGCTCACACCAGTCACACCAGGCAGAGGTTACAGAGAGGAATAGGGGAAGGGTTCCACCCTGAAGTGCCATATTTTTGAAGTGCCTGTCCATGTTACGAGTGAGTCCGGCACACCATGGGCACCAGCAGGTCTTGTTGCCACTACAGTTGGGTCCCACACTCCACACCAAGACCCTCCTTCCCCATCTTCTTCAGGGACACTCACAAAGGCTGAAATTGCCAAAGCAGTTTTGAATTTCTGGATGTAACCAGACCCTGGCCTTATTCAGCTCTGCAACTATTTCATCCAGTTGGGACCACAAGGGAAACCGAATTTAATTTCCAGTTGGCCAAGATGAGAGAGTTGACACTGTAATGATCCCAAAAAGTATCAAATGCTGTACAACACCATTAAACACAAATAGAAGAATATGCAGAGTTCTCAAGGCTGAAACCTGAACTGGAGGTATTAAGTTAAATTACTTTTCATGCTGTATGCATTACAGTCACTGGTTAAGGCTGTCACGGTTTAGCAGGCATTTGCATCTCCTATAGTGTCCTGTTGCACTTTTAGCAGAAACACTATAGGTCCAGAAAATGGCATTGCCTTTATGCTAGTTTGCACCCAAGTCTTTTAAAGTCTTGCGTGATAAACAGACTATAAAATTTTTCCTCTAATCTGTATAATCTATGAGCATTTTCTGGCTTCTGTAAATTACAAAGTCTTCAGTTTTTGTCACACAACATATAAAAGAATTAGTTTGACATCAAAGTGCTTTCATAAATTCCTGTTTGTCACCAAGGATTACATTAGTACGATCACATACTGAGAAATGTTAAAAAGACTTAAAAAACACACACTGTTTTTACAGCCAGGGAAGATAAATCAAAATGCAGAAATACTTCTTTCTGAAATCCCGCACTTGTAGCTAGGACTTGGTTGTAGTCATAGGTGAATAACCTGGTTCACGCAGCTGTTTAAAGACAGAGAAATAGAAGTTGATGGAGAAATGGTGTTTTTATCGTCCAGAAAAAGAAAGGTATTCCAAAGAGCTGACAAATAATTCTGCATAACCCAAAGTAGTCCTGTTGGCACAGGATATGGTATTGTTTTCTAAGTTTAAACAGTTATAAGAGATTGTGCGTACATATCCTGATACTGTCAATTGTATTCCTGGCAAAATCACAAGAGATTCAAGAAGTCTTCAAGAATGCTTAGAACACATCCCCTTTTGCACCACAGGGTTGGGAATGCCAAGTGGCTGCTGTCACTAGCTCATCCTGTGTACCCCTTTGGAATGCTGGCTGCTGCTGCTTTCAGAGTTAGTTTAAAACCAACAGTTATTCTTGGCAGTGCAAACGCATATGAAAGCAGAGGTGTGAACAGGGATATGTACTGTCACCCAGGATGCTGGGCACTGTGATAAGGCCTAGGCAGCCCATCAGTTAGCCCTGCAGAAGCCAGGAGTGGGAACTCGGGCCAACACGGAGCTGCAGTCACAGTGAGACAACCACGTGCCTGTTTGAAGAGCGAGTCTCAGCACAAGGGTGGGGTTACACCACGTGCGTGGCAGAGGCAGTGTCTCCAGGGGCCACACCAGGCTCAGCTGAGGTAAATAGAGACTTCACATTCCTTTTTTAATAGTAGAAAAAATTTGACTTTTTTTTTTTTTTTTTAGAAAAAAGCCCTCTCCAAATTACATGACATCCTGGAAAGGAAGGAATACTCCTGAATCCTCCAAGATTGGAGTAATTTTGGGATCAAATGATGCGCTAGAATAATTGAATAAGGGTCTGCCAGGCTGCAGGTTGCCACCCTCCCTTCTTTCTCAGCTCAAATCTTTCCACATACAGTTAAGAGCTTCCCTTATTCCTTAGATGCCTGACCTAAATTAAGCCTAGTTTGCAGAAGAATTTAGGTATTGCAGCTGCAACACATAAAAAACATGCACACATCACTATACCTGGTACAATGTACCTCTTGGATTGGATACTCAGGAAATACTTCCAGGCTCTGGTTTTCTGTTTGTAATAAGATGGCAATGCTCTGCCTTGCATTTTAGAGGTGTTCAACAAATACTTTATTGCATGAAGTTTTGGTGCTTTTTTTATAATATTCACCATGAGAATATCAGAAAGAAATGTGTAATTCTGTCTTCATAGCCAGGTTTATTTACCAAAGAGTCAGTAATGGATGGAAAGATCATCTGAGTGAGCTCAAGCATTCTTAAATGAGCTCAGAATAATGTGCAGAGAGAGGCCAAAATGAGATCCTTCACATCCTTTTCCCACACACCACTTCCCAGTTGCCATCATGCTTTGTTGTGCTTCAGTCTCCTCTCCATCCCCTGATTTCCACTTCAGTGTTCACACACTTCAGGATCCCCCAGCTCTCTGCCAGGATTCCTTTTGTCTGTTCCAAGTCTACTTTTCCAAATTATCTCCTTCTTTTGCTTGTCTCACTTCCTCTGAATGCAGTTCAAGGGATGTCCTTCATGTAGGCTGGAAACAAACAGTTTGAAAAAAAAACAAAAAATCCAAACAAAATCTATACTTCCAAGTATGTGGATTTAAAGGTGTTTTGGCCTGAAGAAGTTAGGAATTGCAAGTTCTAGGGAAGTCCCACTCCAGGCCCTGGAGCATGTCCCATGCTCATGAACTCACCAGAGAGCAAAGCCTGCAATCTCTAGCTGGCCTCTGGCAAGTACATGTGAACTGCAGCTGGCTTGGTTTGTATCCAAAGCTCTATAAATTGGCCAAATTTTCACTGAGACTGTAAAAAGTCCATCTCAGCAGTAAGTTTAAATTTTGTCCAGTTCCAAGTCCCTCTTCCAGAAAGAAAAAAAGCACCACAGCTTTTCAAGGATGAAAGGGGAATGTGGGTTTTTGTTTGTCTTCAAACTGGCCATTATTCGTTTAAGAAAAAAGGTGCTCTCAGAAACGTGAACTGTTTTGGCTGAAACTTCGAAGAAAACCCAGCCTTCAACACACACGTGGCAAACAAAGTGTACCTTAAACATTTGTTAATTGGACAAAAGTAATAAATAATAATAAATATATATAAGTGATAAATAAGCCCAGGATTGAGAAGGCAAGATGCATTGGGCAGTCCAAAACTTAGGTTGTACTGCCATGTATGTAGCTTGCATCTTTCCCTCCCTCCGCCTCAAACTCTGAGAAAATTTGGACTCAAGGATCGATGTGGAACTGGTTGTGGTTTGGATCAGTCTTTGTTTCTAACTGGATGTCTTCAGTGAATCCATTTTATGGTTGCACATATCTCAGATTTGCTTTCCGTGTAATGAAGTTTGGCTACTTGAGCCAAACCCAGTAATATGCCTAGGCAGCTTGGCTATACAGCTGAGGTTACAAAGGTTGAACTAAACCAAAGGGCTGAAGCAGAGAGTAGCTAAGTTGTGCAGAATATCTAAGTGTTTTGTTTCCTTATGTAAGCAAATACTGTGGTTTTTTTCACTGAGTATCAGTTTCTAACACTGTTCCTGAGTGTACCTTCATCGTCCAGCACTGATGCGACTCAAGTGCTGGGAATCAGTCCTGCCACCCAGGTGGAGTCAGTGTTGCTACAACCAAACTGGCTGGCTGATATTACTAACTTCTGCCTGGAAGAATTTTGACAATTTGATTATAAAATGCACTAGAAACTTGAGACTTAAGGCTGAAGGAAAGAATGCAGGCTTTAATTGAAAAGAGAAGCGATTCCTGTCATGAAGAGGACCCTGCAGCACACAGTTCTCCAGTCATACAGTATGCCAGTACTACATGTTAGCAACAGCCACATACCTTGGATGTTCAGGCTCATGGGGCTCATTTTTGGGAGTTTCAGCATCCTCTTTAGCCCCTCAGACAAGCTGGCCTGCCAGGGCAGCTGGAGTTTGCATCTTCATGCTGTGTGAGTTGGTTGTGAGAGGCAGGGCTGTAAGACCCTAGCACTCTGCCAAGCCTCATATCCTTCTCTGTTCTGGATCCAAGAGTTCCTCTTACACCACCTGCCACCTCAGTGACTCTGTTGAGTTTGCACAGGAACAGAGCCAAGGAGCAGCTTCAGACAAACAGCAGAGATCTCGGTCAAGAGGCAAGTATGAGCCAAGAGGCTTGTCCAGTGTTTGTTAAGATGTAATTTGTTCACAACAGCAGCAGCTCAGCCAGCATCTTGGATTAAACCCCAGAATCTGGGCCCAGCTGACACATGCAGTGTGGATCCTGTCTTACACATTGTCTGACATGAGCCTCCCCTTGCTCATAGCCACTCCCAAGGCACTCGGCTACCACAGTCCTGTGTATTTGCCTTTTTTACTTCTGCTGTCATCACTGACCAAACTGTAGCCATGAGCACTGGGGTACCAACTCCTTTTTTCCCTGAAAATGAACTCAAATGAACTCAAACTCACCTGTCCTCTCAGCAAGCCACAGTCACTAGCAGGTGACACCCCATCCCTGCAAGCTGAGTCTCTGCTGGAGGCAGGAGCCTGGGGCTGAATGCCCCATCTTATCCTGCTTTCCATCCCCAGTACCCCTGCAGTGGCATGAGCTACCTCAGCTTTTTGAAACATTTCACACCAAATTCCTATCCTGAGACATACATTGAGCTACACAGGAGGACCAAGGAGCTGTGACAGTTTGTCAGCCAAGGGGCTGGAGCTGTAAGGGGGTAGTTATTATCCAGCAGGAAGCACATGCTGATGCCAAGCATGCTCCGAGACTGCAGCCTTGCCCCTCCTGGCATTTCCCTCCTGCCTGCCCATCCTGGCATTTGCCTCACGTGCAAGCACACCAGCATACAGGGAGTGCAGAGGTGTTTGGGCATAAGGACTGGCAGCTTTTTCTTTCCAATAGCTTGTGTTTTCCCACATTAAGCCGCAAATACAGAAGGGACACACTGGTTCTGCAGTGAAGAAGTGAATCTCAAATCCTTCTGCGTGGTTTATAATGAAGCTTCAAACCTGAGCTGCCCTACATGCACGGCTTTTGTGAAGCAGTGGCTTCCCTAAGGTAGCCAGTGCATACTGAGGAGGCACTTTCTGCAGGACGGATGCTCCCTCAGGAGCCTGTGCCAGAGTACTGGGGAGCCCGGGCTGTGAGATGGACTCTTCCAGCTGCCCTCTGCAGATGATCCTGCTTTGCCCAAACAAGCCCCAGGTGCAGCCACTGCTGAGAGCAGCCATCTCTTCTTCCCTGCGCGGCGTGAGACAGCGCGTGTGGGAAACCCGGCTGGAAGGGGCCCCTGGAGCCGGCCCCTGGCTCTCGCAGCAGGGAGGCCTGGCAGCACGGGCAACAGGGGTCAACAGCGGGGGCAAGTCCGAAGATGCAGGGCAGGCACTGTAACACCAAAAGGTAAAGAAGGCAAGAAGGGAGACAATTAAGCACTAATGAGAACAGTGTGCTGCGGGTATTTGCGGGTGCCCGTAGAGATAGGGTACGGCTGGGGCACGGCCGGCTCTGGGAGGGGAGGGGAGGGAAAGGAAGGGATGGAGCACAGATTGGGCACGGCCGGCTCCAGAGGGAAGGAATGGGATGGGACGGAGCCCGGACTGGGGCACGGCCGGCTCGGCAGGGAAGGGCAGCGGGCGCTGGAAGGCAGCTCCAGCCCAGAGCTTGCATCTACCACCATCTCGTGGCGAACCTGCAGATCCCAGCGCCGGGCCGTCCTCACCATCGACAGCAAAGGGAAGGGGCAGAGAGCTGATCCTCGCCTTTTACAGTCAGTGCCGCCCTTGTGACCCTCGGCTCAGAGGGGAGGCCAGCAGCTCACTGAACGGGATGGACCAAGGGTGAGGGAAAGTGGCAGCGGGTTCATTCCCAGCTGATGTGCCCAGCCCGGGACAGATCATTCCCAGGTGATGTACAAATACGTGCCCAGACCAGGACAGGCCCGAGAAGGTCTGTCTGACAGACCTGAGCTCATCTGCACTCACCAGGCCCACAGAACCTGAGTTAGAGACGTGCCTTCCAAGGAGCCCTCAGTCCTGAGGGGAACTGCAAGAGGACGTGATGCTTCTCCTCCAACATAATATTATACTGGAGGAGAAGCATAAATACAGTTTGCAGGGAGGAAGAAAAGATCTTGCCTGCTCCTTTCTCTGTGGGATTGTTAAATAAACAAAACCACTGACAGTAGCAATACAGGTTCACCGTGGAAATTAAGAAAATCAGCTTAGAAAACAGAATTTCATGGGAGGGCTGAGAAGGAAGAGAACTGCCAAAATGATGGAGAAGATTTATGATTTCCTACTGAAAACATGTGAAGCAGTTTTGAGTTTCAGTTTAGGTGCTTTTAGAAACCAGTGACACAGTAACAAGCCTTATTGCACCGTGCTTTATGTAGGAAACTCAATGCACCATGGACTAATTTCTCCATTTGAGATTCTCTCTGACCTGATAATGAATCAGAAGTGGTCTCGGTGGGTGTGGTGGGTGGGTCAGCAAACTGCAATCCGAGCCAGATCGAAGGGAATTGAGGACTAGGGCAAGGCAAACCCAGTGATGCTTACTGAGCACCCTCAGAAAACAAGGTATCCAAGCAAACACTGGGTGTTTCACATGTGGTTTACCCATGCGGAGCCTACTTAGCTGGGCTTCAGGTTCGATGTATTGACTAAGCAGAACTTTCCGAGTTGGAAAGGATCCACAAAAATTGTTGAGTCCAGCTCCTAAGAGAATGGCCCACACAGGAACTGAACCCACAACCTTGGCATTATTTGCACAATACTCTGAACAAATGAGCCAATCTCACAGAACAAAATACTTCCCCCCACCATCTCCTACTTTGCTGCAAAAAACAGAGAGAAGAGAGATTCCTGTGCTTCCTTCTCCTCCAGAAAAAAACTTTCTCCTCTCATTTTTGAGGGATCCTTAGTGTGAACTGTTTTGTCTTTGGATCCCATGCCAAGCCCTCTACATTCCTTTGCTCAAATCTTGGCTGTCCCAGCTAGAAAAAGGGTGTTTGATTTAAATCTGTGGGTGGTGATCAGCAAGTCCCTAAGCTATAACTGTGCAGACAAAGCATTTGGCATCACACTTGTCTCAGACAACTTGAGACATCCATGATATGCACAGCTAGAGCTGATCTGACTCCCTTACAGCAGACAGAGGAGTCCAGACCCTTTTACTTCTCTATACTGTATCTTGGGGGGAAAAAAAGCATGTCCAGTGTTTCCTTCATCTGAACAATTCTAGACACTGATTCCAGGACGAGATGAAACGAAGCCTAGCCAGATTCATTAAATTGACTATATGTCTGCAGGCTGTAAGGAGAGCCCAGCCTGGTTCATTATATTGGCTGTATATTGGCTTTCTGTATGGAAAGCCCAGCCTGAGCAGCTCAGACACACACACCCGTGGGGGAAGTTGACTGCCTTGAGTCAGGTGGATGCTGGGCCCTGTCCCTCTGCCTCCACTGGGCTATCAGAGATGCCTCAGCACCTGCAGGCCAGGGGGAAGGGCTGCAGGCAGTGTAGCCATCCCTGGGCACAGGGGTCACCTCCTACCATTCTCTGCCCCTGGCCCGGGGCACAGAGGTTGACGTGGGGTGCCACCCTCCCATGGATTGCTTAAAACTGAGCTGCCAAAGCAACGTGTGTGTGGCTTGGCTTGTGTGTCTTAAAATCCTATCACAGGGTATCCCACCCCACCCCACCACTTTTGGGGATGGGCCTGGGGAGAGATCTGCCCTCTTGTCAGGTCTGTTTTCTCTGCCTCCTTGTTTTCTTGATATCCAGCTGATGTGGAGCTACTTGTTTTGTCCTGTGGAGACCAACAAAAGCTGAGTTATATTTAGCAATGTTCCCATACAAAAGATCAGTCTTGTTAGGCAATGTTGGATGTACTGCATCTAGTGAACTACGTGGCTAAGTGCCATGCTCTGATGCAGAAATTTCTATTGCTCAAGCAAACAGGAAGCCTAGAAAATGCAATTATGTGCCTACTTTTAGAAGGAAAGGTCTAAACCATGGTTAGATCTATTTCTAACTTACCTCAGAAACTTCTAAAATGCTTTTCAAGGCAGCCAGTGGTGCACTTCGAGGATGATCAAGAAACAAACCTTGAAGTGTAATGCCATCACTCACACTGAAAGCTCAGCACAGTGGGACAGCTGGGGCTGTGGGCTCTGCACGGGGTACAGCTGTGACACATCCCCATTGGGTTCAGAATAAATTATTCCTATCTGGTTTTCAACAAACTTGCATTAAAGTCACTGGACTGTTACAAGTTTTATTTCTCCTCTCGGGCAAGATCACTTGCTCTGTGGTGCTAATGATCTCCTAAGCATTCCTGTTGTTTAACTCCCCCTGCAGAATGATGCATGATGAAAGCAGAGCTGTATTTTATTACATTATAATAGAGCTTCTCAAACTCCTGTAATGAAATACCTGCAGCAGTGCCAGAATGTCTGAGGTATCCTGGTGTGTATTCAGCAACATACCATATGCAGATGTGTGTTTTTCTATCTGTGCATCCCACGGTCAAACAGAACCAAAGAACAGAAAATGGAGGAATTGTCTAGTCTCACATTAGAGGACTGGGCTCTATGAGAGCAGGGCTTTGCAGAGATCTTTGGGGCCTCTGTTCTTGAGTGAACAGTGGCAGGACAGACAGAACAGCATCGCCTCTCTCAAAACAGGCCATCATTCTAACTCCTGTCCTTGCTAATATACTCACTGCAACTTACAACTTCCCTCACCTCCACAATGTACCCCTTATCAAGATCAAGCACATGCTTTTACTGCTCACAGAGAACATAACTCATATTGCCAACAGCTTGGTTTATATTTAGTTGTTATTAAAAGCTGGGGGAACCAAATAAAAGATACGATTGGCTCTGAGAAGCTCTCTGCTCTGCAGGCAGTCAGATGAGATGACCTTGAGACCTCCCCCATTGCTGGTTGCTGCAGTAATCACTGCTGCTGGGAAAATGAGCCTGAACAGGATGAATTCACCACACAATTTCATTACATTTTTCTGTACTTGTGGGGTTTTTTATGGAAAAGCACTCCATATTCTTAGCTTTCAATTCTATTTCTCTGTTCAGTTGTCTTAACAGTTTCTATCAACCTTACTTAATGCTGCCTTCCCTCTTTTTGTCCCCTTCCTTGTGCTTTGTAGTACACTGCTCTCTTAGCCAGACACACGGTATATCTTTTTGTGTGTTGTTTTCTTGTATGCTTGCTACTTCTCTTACTTTATCTTGGCCCTCCCATCTTTTACGACTCTTCACTTGGAGGTCCTCTTTTACCCTTTTTTTTTTTTTTTTGCCTTGTGCTTTTTGTATCCTGGATTACATGCCGTTTTTTGGACTGGATCTTTATTTTTGCATATAAAACCCATTGCAATTCTTTAATCTCTAGTACAAGCTCACCACCACTTATACTACATTGACTTCAATGATTTCAGGGGAACTGAATTGGATAAGAGGGTCATCCAGTTTGGAAGAGATCAAAAGCCTGATAGTACAAAGTGGTAAAATGAAGAAGAGAAAACTTATAATAGTCTTTAAGTTAGGTGTTCCTAGGTTGCAAAGGGAAAACCCTCCCTGGATCTGCTAGACCCAGGAGCAGACCTGCTGGCATGACTGCAGTGTGCAGGCTGGACATGCCATAAACTCACTTGAGCTTTCCAGAGCCCAGTAATAGAGGGTCAGCTCACATGCACCACTTCCCCGTGTTCTTACAGAAAAGCAGTGTATTCATCCACTAGACACAGTCCCACATTATGAGTGAATGTTGGCCTACAGATGTCTAGGGAAACTCACATTATACAACCTGCATTTGATCACCTTTTTATCTTGTCATTTGATTTCCCTTTTTCTCTGTCAATGATGGAGAACTCTTCTTATTCCCACTATATTTGTCTCTGGCTATGAAACACAAAGAACATCTCTCCCTTTGTTCAAAGAATCTGATATAATTTGTTACGGACAGAGAAGTAATGGGATAAGGGAGACTATTTTTATTTATGCAAACTGTGCTATCAGCCCAGCCTCTAGTGTGAGGCAGTTATACAGCTCATCAGCACTTTCCATTGCCATAGTTTATTCCTTGGCTTGTACTTGGGTCAGCAGGACAGTGGCTTAATTGCTAGACTGCGCAAGGAAGAACATGAGACCAAAATTAAAGGACTGGACCGAACAGCAACGAGTCTCTGAGCCAGGCTGTCAGTTATTTCAGTCACCCTCCTGACGACAGAGCTTGCAGGGCTGGTAATGCTGCCAGCAGCGTGACAGCAAGTAGGGTGAGGCGTCTATCCCAGTCCATTAGTGTGCATTCCTAAAAGGTTGTGTTTAATCCAGGCTAATATAGCCACGATGATTTACTATCTCAAACATGCTCATCCTATATAATTTCCACCAGATGTGTTCATAGCCCCCTGAATGACATAGATGTCATTCCAAACCCCTTCGAAGTCCCCAGGACATCAGGATAAGCATGTCCCCTCACTGTTCCGATGGCTCCAGTCAAAGAATGATTTTCTAGTGTTCAAATGCTCTCTCCAACATAATGGTTTAAAAATCAAAATAAAACCAAAAGCAAAAGAACACCATAAACTAGGAGGCAGGCTCTGTAAAACTAACTTAGCAAAGCTGATCTGCTGAGTAGCCTGTGGTGGCCCAGCCCAGCCCAGTGGATGTTGGCCATGCCATGGGTCTCCATCAGCCTCTGATCACTGCAAATACAGAGCACAGCCTTCCTCAGTGGTGACACAAACTATCAGGGATCACACTCTGTGTTTCACATTGCTGCTTACACAAAATCAGAATGGCTGTCAACACTGAAATTGCTGTGAAGCTGAAAAGTGGATAAAGTGGATAAAGCTGTGAAAGTGGATACAAGGTAGCAGTATTTTAAATCACGTCTTTTTTAATTGCATGGTATTACAAAATTCTCAAAATAGCTGCACTAAAAGTTGTCTTGACAACATTCTCAGTGAAAATGCTGTAATTTTGTTTCTTTTACCTAGAGCAGACTGTAGTGGGGATATGAATATACCATCCCTTAAATAAAATTGCCAGCTTTTTTACTAAAATAAATGGCTCCTTTTCACCTTACAATGGATATACATTTCATAGCAGGCACGTTTAAGAGTTAATTTTCCTAATGAACACAGACAGCAGCCAGACTTTCCCATGCTGCCATACTGAAGATGCAGTATTGACTTACAGTTTGCTGTCTAAAGCTGTCAGGATTGAATTTGCTGACTAAACTGGAACTTTGCTTCCAGCTTTTCACCTGTTCCCATGCATGTCCCCATCATTTCTCATCATTCCATCAGTTTACATAATTCCTCATGCCACAGCCCATAGATCCCTGCATCTTGCTCCTGATGCCCAGGAGCAAGATGGTCACTGGGGGCTGTCCTTGGCCAAGTGCATCAGGGAAGGTAATGTTTACTCCTGGCTGCCTTTTCTCAAAGGAAAAATTGACCAAGGTTTGCTGAGACCCTTCATTTAGGCACTAAATGTGCTCGAGTGGTTAGAAACCAGGCTTGCCACTTGGTGGTATCTTTCAAATTCCACCTCCATGACTCTCAACAGGGAAGTTAAGTTTCATAATTCCTCTTGCTTCTCATGGAGCTCAGGGCTTACATAATCACGGTAAGGTTGAGGTGGGAAGGGACCTCAGATAATCATCCGGCCCAAGTCCAGGATCATCTAGCAGGGTCACCTACAGCAGGTTTCCCAGGACCCTGTCCAGTCAGGTTTTAAAAATCTCCAAGGCTGATTCATGGGGGGCTAAGGTCTAGTGTACCACTTGGATGTGCTTGCTGAGCCCCTGCATGCAGACCAGCAGCTGACAGACCTCTTTTCTCTACTCTGCTGCTGTGGAGAGAGATAAGATATGGAACTCCAGCTGCTGAAGCAAAGGAGGCAGGTTGGGGTATGTTAGGAATTCCAGAGTAGCAGGTAGGAAACTATCATCCTGGACTGAGAGGGGGTTTCTAATGAGAGAGGGGTACATGGGGTTTATGGACTAGTGTAGTGTTATAAGATTATATGAAAAAAAAAGGGAGGTTGGAAGTGTGTCTTCTTTAGTGGTTTTGTGCAGCCCATCCGAGGCATACTTAGAGAAAGGACAATTTCTCTCCTCCCCTTTTTCTTCCTCTGAAGTCCATGCATGCCAGAATGACAGGGTCCCTGGGTTAGGACTCTTTTTGTGTTGCCTCAATTTTCCTTCCTGGAATCTGTTTTCTTCTAAGCTTTGTGTTTTCAGATGTTTCAGCTGCAAAAATTTTTATCAGGTTTGTAGCACACAGGAAGCCCCATGGTTCATCAGCCTTTCAACTGCCCTCTGTTTGATCAGGTGCACAGAGGTAGCAGGGAGAATTCAAATGACTCTCTATCTATATAATAGCTATTGTTTACTCTATCTCCCAACTCCAGAGCTAGAAAAGAAAGATGCTTTTTCCCATCTTTACTTCTAAAAGACATGGTTTTCAAACAGCCATTTGATCTGACTTTCACTGACTGTCAAGGCAACCAGTTCCTGGCTTGCATACAGAGGGCACTCGCTCTCCCTTGGCTACTCGGGTCATTAAACTTCATTCACTGCTCTTGTTCATTTCAAGCTGGGAAAGCACTGCTGCTAGGTAGGTTTCTAATGCTACTGTGCCATCTTTCTAAAGTTTCATGTCTGCTTTCCAAAGTAACATGTAGATCCCTAGAGAGCTGTGCCACTAACATTCATATCTTAGTCAATGAATTGCACCAAGAAAACCATCTCTCAGTCATTTCAGTATGACATAAAGTATGTTTCAAGAAAACCTAAGCATTAATCGTGAGAGCAAAGGACAATAAGGAAGAGTGGACAGATAAATAGTGTGGCCTTCATGATTTTAAAACTGCATGAATGTGAGAAATCTGCATCTGATTAAAGAAATCCATTCCTCACATCTTTTGTCTCCTTTGCTCAGCTTATGGCAAGGGAGAAAATTCGTCCCTACTGTAAGCCAACTGAAGTTATTCTGATCTCTCTGTTTTTAATGCTTGCTGCTGTGCTTTTTGTATTTATATGAAAAAATAGCATAGAGAAAGAAAAGAGAGAAAAATTAGGCAAAGTTACAAGTGAGATACCAAGCAAAGGTTAAAACATGAAACAAAATGTTAGAGCTCAGCATGGAGGCAAACACACAAAAATTCAGCATTATATCTTTATATCTCCTCTCCCTTCTCTGTCTGTACATTGTCTTTTCAGACTGTCATTAGCTTGCCATCTCAAAAATGTCTGGTATATTTTATATCTTAAAAATTGAAAGTGCAGAAGGAAAAACTTCATTTATAAATTAGGATATATTTCACATAGGATACACAAATTTCAAGTTACCTTAATGTGTTTGTGTCAAATACAGAAGGAGTTTCTCGAGGAAACTTCTCTGGTGTTTGGTGTGGGCTGCCCACTCCATGCCAAGGAAGGCTATGAGAATCCACATTGGAGGTGAACAGAAAGGGATCCTCACTTTCTGTTCCCACTCTTTGACTCAAACATGATGCTGCTCAAATTTGTAAAGTCTGTACATGTGTCTCTTTGTATACATGTATGTGTGTTTCTAGGCACAAATATTTGTATATAGGTAATGCCTTGAAATTAATACAGCTCAAGCCTATTGACTCTTCCAAATTTAGGGGCAGAAAAAGAGTAATTTTCAGAATTGCAGTTTCACATATATTCATCTAAATGTTGTCCATGTCTTCTTTTTGTCTGGACCCAAATCTCTATGCCTTAGGACACAAGGTATTTATTTTATTTGGTAACACTGCTTTGGGATAAACCTCAAGATAAAAGTGAATTGTCCCCTCATCATCCTGATGCTTTCTGTTTAGGTAAGAATAAAATTAAAATGTTAAATGGCAATGGAAAATCTTACACATTGGACAATGGAAAACAGCCATGTTCTGGGGCTCATTCTGTTTATGAGTAGCAATAAACAGTATCTCTTGTCTTCCTATCTAGTTATTTTGGATAACCCAGCATTGTCTTATTCTCTTTCAGTTGCAAAGCAGACTCACTGCAGAATGGCAACCCTGGCCAGCAGCAAGGGAATGCTGTATGCACACCTAGGAAAAACTGCTATATAGATTGCAGTGTAATCAAGAGGTATCTGTGTAAACCTGGAGTTTAGACTCAACCAGGTGTGATAACTCCGTGTACTGAAGTTGCAAAGGTCATGTAGAAAGAAAGACAAATTATCAATGCTGCACTGATGGCTTGAGTACCACAGCAATGGCTCCTCAAGGTGTTTGCAGTGCAGACCTGCCCTGCACAAGCACAGAGCAGCAGTCAGGGAGAGGTGTAAACTGAGGAGCCCCCAGCTGTTACTGACACACCAAACAGTTCTCTTTTCTCCTAGGGATAAAATTCATGTTTTCTGGATACAGCTGTTTGTGAGCTCAGCTAAGGGTGTCGGCCCAGATAAATGCATCAAAGTTGAACAAGAGGAAATGGTTGTATAAGCAAGGCAATTGTTTTTGAACATGAGGTAGGTGCCTAGTCATCTAACACACTTGCTCTGGAGTATTGTGCCATGCTGAGACATTTTACAGAAAATGCTGGTGGATGGCAGCTATGATCTCACCCATCTGGACCTCAAGAAGAGTCCAATTCCAATGAAAGACAATCCTCATAAAAGAGTAGTTTACATAGAGCACTGCAGTATTGGTCATGTCAAAAACCATGGCTGACAACTCCCTTTGAACAGAGAGCAGCCCCTCTTCTTCTCAGAAACACTGTTAAACTTCCTGGCAAGTTCAGTACTTTAACATGAATAGCCTTATAATTTTAATGATATTTTTATATTTACTAATATTGCTGTTTCACAGAATCACAGCATTTGTGAGGTTCAAAGGGACCCCTGGAGATGGCATGGTTCAGCCCGCTTGCTCAAGAAGGGTACCTAGAACTGGCTGCCCAGGAGCATGTCCAGTTGGCTTTTGAACAGCTCCAAGGATGAAGACTCCCCAGCCTCTCTGGGCAATCTGTGCCAGTGCTTAGCAGCCTTCACAGAAAATAAGTGTTTTCTTGTATTCCAATGGCACCTCCTGTGTTTCATATTTACTAATGGTTTAATGCTAATGACCGCCACAGACTCAAAAAGACAAACTGTACGGATGGGGATCATGTGGCACAAAAAGAAAAAGGCTATTTGCTAGTCTGGAGCTCTCCAGCTGTCCCAGCTCAATAACATGACTGATACTGGTCTCCTAAATCCTAGCCTTGCTCTCACATTGCTTTCTTTTCCTTGGGAACTTGCAGTGCCTTCTTCTCCTCTTTCCCATTTCATCCATCCTCATCAGGGAGCAGGAGCAGCTTATGGTCACTGCTAGTGAGGTCGTAATGAGAGCTGTCAGACTGGCCAGTGTCAGTCCAGCCAAGGACTCTTCTCCATGGTGAACAGGTGCAGATGGGGCACAACTAAGGCCTTGCACAGGCTGAACTTTCTCTTGACACATTCTCTTGGCCTCCAGCAAACAGACATTTTAGGGATTTCCTGAGATGACAATTTCATCCAAATCCCTGAGTACCAATGGATACTCCACTAACTCATCTAACCACATCTTGAATCTACTTGTACTTTTGGCCTGCACAAAATCTTTCACAATATTATTATACATTCATGAACAAATCTTGCTTGTTTTTAAACTTGCTGCCTGATCACTTTGTTGAATGTTCTCTACTTCCTGTATTCCAAGAAACAGTGACTAATCATTAGCATCTCTTCAATAATCATCACTTTCTCTGTCCGTGGTGCATCCAGACCCAGCATCTCTCTTCAAGTTGTCTATTTGGTCCTTTGGCCTATCGAGTCTTTCCTCAGTCTCTTTCTGTATCTTTCCTGGTTCTCCTACATCTATTCTATCGTGTGGTGATTGGAACTAAGCAGAGCATGCAGTAATCCAGGGAAAATATACATTAGGAGTGTGATATAATGGTGTTCAGTTTTGTTCTCAGCTCTTTCTAATATCTGACATAACATGAAAGTCAGTGCACAGTCATCCCAGAGTCACAGACTTGCTCAGCTTAGAAGGAACCCCAGGTCTCTAGCCTAACCTTGCTCTGAAAGCAGGGTCAGCTATGGGGTCACACCAGTTGCTTGAAAGTCTCCAAGGATGGAGAATGCACAGCCTCTCTGTTCTATCTGTTCCACAGCTGGGCTGTTCTTGTGGGGGAAAGATTTCTCCTCATACTGAGTATGACCCTCCCTTGTTTTGCCTTGAGACGTTGTCCTTCATCCTGCACACCATGCACCAGTGTGAAGAGTCTGGCTCCATCTCATAGACAGTCTCCCTGCTGGGCACTGGGGAGGCACTGTTAGGTCCCCCAGGAGCCACCTCTTCTGCAGGCTGAACCAGCCCAGCTCTCCCAGCTCTCTCCTCTCCTCATACTCCAGCCCTTACCATCTTGGCAGCCTCTACTGAAATTCCTCCAGTTGCAATGGGAGGATTGGGGACAAAACCTTTCACTTTTGGCTTCCTTTATAGTCAGTGGAGAGACAGAGCAAGAGCCTTACCACAGGATCACCAATGCTATCCATTCTAGTATAGATTTTTAAGAGAGATGGTGTCCTGGTTTGAAGG
>VZTR01019799.1:8692-19007 GCA_013400775.1 Chaetops frenatus | reverse complement strand
CACGTTTTCTCCAGGACAGATCCTGAGACAAACTGGACTGAGTGCCGCACAGGTCATTGTAACTCTGTGCTTTGCACTGCTGTGTCATTGCAAAGCCACCATATAACTGAAGAAAATCCTACCTCAGAATTTTTGCAGCTGTATGGTTCTTTGGAAGAGACAATATTGGTCCTTGACAAAAAACCAATAGATTATTTGTCTAAAAATGTACATTTCCATAAATTTCATCAAATGTGTTTTTAAGTAAACTGATATAAGCTTTGATATGGTATTTTATAACAAAGAGAAATGAAGCTTTTTTAAAGTATTGGTCACTGTGGCATTAACCTTATGTCAGCATGACTGCAATTAACACCTACAATTCAAAATGTTATACATTCCTGCTTCAATTCTAGCATCAAATTTTAAAGTTTGGAAATATTTGTACCAATTTTCTTGTAGTAGTTTATATTTCAGCTAATATGGCCTTAAAGTTATGCTTAAATCATCAGTTTCTTTTCCATTTTCAGTGCATATCTACATACCAGTTCTTTTCTGGAGTGTGAGTTTTGTATATAAAATCTACATTTCAAAAGTATATATTTCTGTTTGTCTTAGAGGTAGTTAGTTTTCCAGTAAGAAAACAGATCAGCTGCACTGAGATTCTCCTAATGATAACTTTACAATAATTACGATTTTTTTTATGGTCTATAAACATGGTTTCTAAATTTCTTTAATACATTTTTAAGCTATTTAGCATTTGGTACATGTTCTCATAAAAATAACTGTCAGTGTATGCATTTTATTATATATTTAAAATTACTCTCCTGCCTTTTCTAGATAATACTGTCATAATTGAAAACAACTGTTGCTGCCTGTTTTGTTTTGTTTATCTGTTTTAAATTGGTTTTCCCCTTTTCCCCAGTTTGTAAAGCCCTTGGTTCCTCCCTCGGTTTTCCCCTCCCATAAAATGTATCCCTCCTTGTCAATCCCCTGAACCATTCCCTGGGACCAAAGAGAAATCCTCTCTCTCCCCCATCCCTCAACCCACAGTACCTCCCGTGTTTCCCGAACCTTCCCTAAGTTACTGTATCCCATTTGCCAATCTGCCCCAAGCCATTCCCCCCTCTTCCCTGACTGATCCCTGTGACTGCCTGTCAAACCCATGACCCTCCCCAAGTTTTCCCCTATTGGCCCTGCATGGCCATGCCCCTTACCCTACCTGTGCAGCNGAATTTTTCAGTTGACACATCTGGAAGACAGAATGCCACCCATTGACAGCCTCGAGGACTGGGACCAATGAAATTCCACAATGGCAAGTGCCAAGTTACGCATCTGGGCAATCCCCAATATCAATATAGACTGGGGGGTGAACGGATTGAGAGCAGCCCTAAGGGGAAGGACTCAGGGGTGTCTGTGGACAAGCAGCACAACCTGGGCTAGCAATGTGCGCTGGCAGCCCAAAAGCAGTTTGTATTCTGGGACTGCTCAGGGCCAGGTTGGATGCAGCTCTGAGAAAACTGGTGGAGTGGAAGGTGTTCTGCCTACCACAGAGGAGTTGGAACAAGGTGATCTTTAAGGTCCCTTCCAATCCAGGCCATTCCAAGATCCTGGACTCCATAAAAAGCTTCGTGGCCAGCAGGGCAAGGGAGGTGATTCTGCCCCTCTGCTCTGCTCTGGTGAGAACCCACCTGGAGTGCTACATCCAGCTCTGGGATCCCCAGCACAGGAAAGGCATGGACCTGTTAGAGCAAGTCTAGAGAAGGACTGTGAAGATGATCAAAGCACTGATCAAAGTACTTTATAGGAGCAGCTCTTCTATAAAGAAAGACTGAGACATCTGGAGTTGTTCAAGCCTGGAGAAGAGAAGGCTCCAAGGTGATTTTATATCAGCCTTCCAATATCTAAAGGAGGCCACAAGAAAGCTGAAGACTGACATTTTACATGTGCATGTAGTAATACAACAGAGTGGAATGGCTTTAAACTGAACAATTGTAGATTTAACCTAGAAATGAGGAAGAAATTCTATGGGCTGTTGGTGAGGGACACTGGAACAGATTCCCCAGGGAACCAGTGCATGTCCTCATGGGAAGGGTTCAAGGCCAGTGGATGGATGAGGCTTTGAGTGACCTGGTCTGGACTAAGGTGTTCTGGCACACAGCAGAGATGTTGCAACTAGATGATTTTTAGGTCCTTTTCAACTCAAACCATTCTATGATTCCCTGAAATTACTTTAGAGGAAAGAGAAATATCCTTGGAATTTGCATGGGCACCAAATCTTCCTCTCTCATTGGGTTTTACCAATGTGAAAGGTATGAAAATAACAAGATCTTGAGGATTTTAGTCCAGGCCATTGCTTTTTTCTTTTCAGAACATCCAAAAAATGGTCATTGTAGATAGGTAAATCTCATTGTGATCATTATTGCAGAGAGACAGACACATTTTGAAGAACCATTGTGAGACAAAGAATCTCCAATAAAGATTTGATTTACATTACCATATTCTTAACTGTTTTGCTTCAAAATCTAATCAACAGGAGGTTTTTCAAGTATAATACGTGATTAATAGTATTATATCATCTTTCTGTATGGTTTCAGTGTGATTTGTTTTTTCTCCAGAATAGAAAAAAAAGAGTGGTGTTTCTTAATGCTTGATTACAAAATGAGAAAGAGAGAAGTGTACAATTATTTTTAATGGAACCCACTTGATCATTTTTTCAGGAAGCACTTCTTTGTGATTATATCTGTATTTCAGCAAGACTGAAGTTTCTACCTTGATTGTGATTCTGTGTCTAAATAAATCCACAACAACAAATGTCTTTCAATGACAATGGGGTTATTATTTTTCATGCCCCACGATGACATTTTGATCCATGTTTTAGAAAACCCTGCAGTTTTAGAAAACCCTGCAGTGTTCCACTTACCTAAAATCTTTCCAAGTGTGAGAGACTTGATTGCATTGAACTCTGTGCCTGAAGACAGAATAAACTTCATTCTTTCATTCTGGTTAACCTGTAGAATGATAGAGTGAGGAACAAAGTAGAATAATGGAAGAGATAATAGTGAATATTTTCAAAAAAGCNCATTGACAGCCTCGAGGACTGGGACCAATGAAATTCCACAATGGCAAGTGCCAAGTTACGCATCTGGGCAATCCCCAATATCAATATAGACTGGGGGGTGAACGGATTGAGAGCAGCCCTAAGGGGAAGGACTCAGGGGTGTCTGTGGACAAGCAGCACAACCTGGGCTAGCAATGTGCGCTGGCAGCCCAAAAGCAGTTTGTATTCTGGGACTGCTCAGGGCCAGGTTGGATGCAGCTCTGAGAAAACTGGTGGAGTGGAAGGTGTTCTGCCTACCACAGAGGAGTTGGAACAAGGTGATCTTTAAGGTCCCTTCCAATCCAGGCCATTCCAAGATCCTGGACTCCATAAAAAGCTTCGTGGCCAGCAGGGCAAGGGAGGTGATTCTGCCCCTCTGCTCTGCTCTGGTGAGAACCCACCTGGAGTGCTACATCCAGCTCTGGGATCCCCAGCACAGGAAAGGCATGGACCTGTTAGAGCAAGTCTAGAGAAGGACTGTGAAGATGATCAAAGCACTGATCAAAGTACTTTATAGGAGCAGCTCTTCTATAAAGAAAGACTGAGACATCTGGAGTTGTTCAAGCCTGGAGAAGAGAAGGCTCCAAGGTGATTTTATATCAGCCTTCCAATATCTAAAGGAGGCTACAAGAAAGCTGAAGACTGACATTTTACATGTGCATGTAGTAATACAACAGAGTGGAATGGCTTTAAACTGAACAATTGTAGATTTAACCTAGAAATGAGGAAGAAATTCTATGGGCTGTTGGTGAGGGACACTGGAACAGATTCCCCAGGGAACCAGTGCATGTCCTCATGGGAAGGGTTCAAGGCCAGTGGATGGATGAGGCTTTGAGTGACCTGGTCTGGACTAAGGTGTTCTGGCACACAGCAGAGATGTTGCAACTAGATGATTTTTAGGTCCTTTTCAACTCAAACCATTCTATGATTCCCTGAAATTACTTTAGAGGAAAGAGAAATATCCTTGGAATTTGCATGGGCACCAAATCTTCCTCTCTCATTGGGTTTTACCAATGTGAAAGGTATGAAAATAACAAGATCTTGAGGATTTTAGTCCAGGCCATTGCTTTTTTCTTTTCAGAACATCCAAAAAATGGTCATTGTAGATAGGTAAATCTCATTGTGATCATTATTGCAGAGAGACAGACACATTTTGAAGAACCATTGTGAGACAAAGAATCTCCAATAAAGATTTGATTTACATTACCATATTCTTAACTGTTTTGCTTCAAAATCTAATCAACAGGAGGTTTTTCAAGTATAATACGTGATTAATAGTATTATATCATCTTTCTGTATGGTTTCAGTGTGATTTGTTTTTTCTCCAGAATAGAAAAAAAAGAGTGGTGTTTCTTAATGCTTGATTACAAAATGAGAAAGAGAGAAGTGTACAATTATTTTTAATGGAACCCACTTGATCATTTTTTCAGGAAGCACTTCTTTGTGATTATATCTGTATTTCAGCAAGACTGAAGTTTCTACCTTGATTGTGATTCTGTGTCTAAATAAATCCACAACAACAAATGTCTTTCAATGACAATGGGGTTATTATTTTTCATGCCCCACGATGACATTTTGATCCATGTTTTAGAAAACCCTGCAGTTTTAGAAAACCCTGCAGTGTTCCACTTACCTAAAATCTTTCCAAGTGTGAGAGACTTGATTGCATTGAACTCTGTGCCTGAAGACAGAATAAACTTCATTCTTTCATTCTGGTTAACCTGTAGAATGATAGAGTGAGGAACAAAGTAGAATAATGGAAGAGATAATAGTGAATATTTTCAAAAAAGCAGGTAAGGTCAAGGCTAAAAATAAGAGGGTCTGAGGGAAGCATTTGTTATTTATAGCACAAAACTCATCAGGAAATAGATTATCAGCTTCCTCAGATCACTTATTATAACTGATACTTCTTAAGCATCCCATTTAATAAGCCTTTATTTATCTTATTTATTTGGCTGATTCCTTCTCTTTTACCTCTAAGATGAATAAAATAGCAAATCTTGAAGAATATGAAAAAGTCTCTTTTCATTTAAAAAAGTCACTCAATATTTAACTTCATAAAGATCAAATGTTATATTGTAAATACTCTGCCTCCCAGGGTACCTCTAGTACAACTTCAAGCCAATATTCAAACCAATACAAACCCAAACTCTATCCTCAAAATACTAAATTGGTATTCTGAATTTCAAATTTAAAAAAAAGAAAAAAAAAATCATTAAAAAACCCCAAAAGGCCTTTTGCATATTAGTATCAACTATATGCAAAATACATGTTTCTATTTTATAATGAAATTTCCACAAACAACAAAAATATCCTCCTTAATAGGCATATTCCTTTGATGATGTAAAAGAGGCAAAGGAAAGTTTAAAAAATAGACTTAAATTATTATCTTGGTGGTAATATATTTGTAGTGTAGTTTAACACATAATTTAAATTTTAAAAATGAAAATGCAAGACCCAAAACCAACAACGGCAGTCATACACATTTACCAAATTTTGAAAATTTAAACACCAAACAATTAACTGCATTTTCATATAAATTTATGAGGTGATATTGACCTTTTGAAATAAACAAAATTAATATCAAAGAGATTGGCTAACATTAACTTGTACTGTGCATCATGAGAGCATTAACTTTTTTTTTGATTACTTGAGATACTAAGGCACATTTTATTTGGGGGTAATTGCCTTGTGGGAAGTATTTACTTCATTTTGCTTCTCTACTATTTTATGATAATCCAGTCTCCCCCCACCCCTAACTGAATTACCTCTACAAAGAGCATTTCCTCCTCTCTATTAATCTTCACATGTTGCAGTTGTCCATCAGCCATGCTTCTGAAACTGATGCTGAAGACATCAGGATCTTGGTGGCTATCTAGCTTGTACCTAATCTGTAAACTTCCTGCAGGGATAAAGAGAGCAAAAGGTCTAGTACACTACATACCCTATAAGCAGTGGAGATCACAGAAGTACTTCAGGGGCAAAAGAAATGCTTGATGTATTTAAGGACTTAGCCATGAGAAATGGATATATTGAGAAATTAATTGCAACAAAATGAGTAATAGCAATGTCGGAAGTACAATATAGTGGCAAAAATAGTCATAAGCTGTCTCAATTTTGATTAATGTGTTAAAATTTGGGCAGAAATCTTATAAGTACTTTCAAAATTGAGAAAGACTCAGTCTGGTAGCTCTCATAATTGTGACTTATCAAATATAACTCAGTAATTCAGAAACACTGTTCTTGAACAATGTTTTTCCTGTCCAGTCCTGTAAACCTCTGACTATTTGAAAATAAAATAGAATGCAGTGTACTAACTCCTAGATCATTTTCTGTTCCCTATGGTTAACTCCCTGAATACCATCTGTACACAAATAATCACACAGAGACTCAGAGGAGAACACAGAGGCAATGTAGTTTCCTGGCCAGTAATTCCTTCCCAGATGTAGATGGATAAGAACTTTTTACTCATGCTCTAGAAATCAAGGCCCATGTCAGACCCAGGCCAGTCATGAGAAAAACATGTTTCATGTCACATGATGGGAAGGATAATACAGCTATTCTATATCCAAATATATGTCTAGGAAAGCACAGAACCTTCACTGAGCACAGAACCACTATGACTGAAGAGTCTTTGATAAATCTGAAGATTTAACTCAGTCAGTGGAGTTATTTACTGAAAACAAAACAAAACAAAACAAAACCCAAACAAACAAATAAAAAAATCACTGGATCAAGATGAAAGAATGGAAAAGAAAGATCCAACTAATAATGTTGAGCTTAAATAGAAACACCAATAATGGTATGTGTATTTTTACAGGTATGCGTATATATATGTATTTTCATAGGTATGTAAGTAGCTTATGAAGTCAATTGAATGAAATGGCCTCTGATTAATTTGGGAAATAGATAATGCACTTTCAAAAGTATTTTATTTCATTACTTATTTTGAGGATGGCAATTAATAGAGTAGAACACAACTCAGATAAATTTTAGTTTTCAATTCCAAACTTTAAAACCCAAAAACTTCTAAAGGATTTTCTGAAAAACCATGATAAAAAACCAGTAATGAAAATTGAAAGTACAGTAGGAGTAGGAAAGTCTTTCCTGTGGAAAGAACTGCACAATGCAGCTGAAAAACTAAGATACCATCTAAAGAAACAACAGGACAATATGTAGTTTGTGATTCAGGTCTGGAAATCAGAGAGAATCTGAGCTAAGAGTTATAATGTTAATTAGTGTTTCCAGGTAGCCAATCTGAAAACTCACCATTTCTGGTGAGAATGATGGAGAGGTATTCCTTGTAGAAGGAGCTGACATAAAGCAGTAAGCTTGGCGTCCGTGTTGTTCGAAAGGCAAATGTAATTACTTCCCTGGTCAGTGTCATGTCAGCATAGAAAGAAGAAGCATGAGAACTGGAATTTTTAGCTAATGTGTAGTATTCTTGAAAGTTGTATGTCACAGAAGTACCGGTCCAAAAATAGGCAGAGATCTCTGAAACAAAAAGTAATTTGATATTTAAATATATTGCAAAATGATACTAGAGTTCTTTTTTTTGTTTGGTTGGTTGTTTTTGCTTCTTCTGCCACACCAAAGAAGAAAATAAAATGTATTCTTGACTACCATGATAAACCTAAAAAGCAAATACAAACGAAACTAGCATTTAGAACTACAGAGAAATATAAGACAACCTGGTCTAGGGCAAAAGCTCATTTAGATATGTTTTAAACTACTGTTTTGCGAAGAAGTGCATTTTTTTCTAGGTTATTTTCTATTGATTATCCTAGTGCTCAAGCCCAGTATATTCTGTCTTGTATGTATACTACTCCTGCAAAGAAGTGGGTGCAGCAATTTGAGTCCTAACAAATGTATTAGATTTGGCCTGAAACACGTATGTGGTAGAAGAGACTGGTCAGATGGGAGAAGGAAAGGAAAATAGAAACTAGCTTATGGTTGTATGGATGAATCACTTATAGAAGTATTCGGTAATTCTGTGATTTCTTGTAGCTGTTTTCTGGTTAAAGCAATTATCTCAGTATTTTGGATCACACAGCTTTCACACTTTGGAGAAATTTCTTTAAGTTTCTGCAATCTGGCCGAGTATTTGACAAGAGCTGACTGAAAGTTATTATTTAGGTCATCCCACACTATTGGCAACAGAAGCTACTCTGTCTCTACTGAATATTCCACTTTGACCATTAGTCTTGTCTGATTCAGAGAAGAAAAACATCGTTCCTCACACAGTGGCATTAGATCTGCAGCGCTAGATAGGGACTTCAGATGGGTCCCTCACTTTTGTGGTGGCCTTGATGATAGGGCAGATTTTGTGCTAATGTAGAGGAACATGAAGTTGTGGCATATAAGCTGCTTTGCAAAATGCATTTAATATGTGGAGGAAGCAGGGTATTTTTGGGTTTGGTTGTTGTTGTTGTTGTTTGTTGTTTGTTTTTTATTTTTTGCTAATCTGAATTATAGGCAAACACCAAAACTTCTAGATAAAGTTCCATTTCTGAAATTCAGACTTGTTATCATCTATCAGTATGATAACTTCACCGAAGAACTACTTTTAAAAGACTGGGAAAATCGGATCAGTCTTGTTAGCAAAGATCTTACTTTCTTCTTGCAACAAAAAGTAGATTTAAGTTCTTCACTTTCTTGGCTTGTTTCCCAAACTCAGACTTAGTTTTGAGTTTACTATTTGAAAGACAGAAATCCAACTGTCTTACAGTAAAAATATAGTTCCTAAATTTACTACAGTATCAAAGAATCAAAAAAGTTGCATGAAGATGCCGATCCTCTCAGGTAATGTGGTTCCTGCTTAAATGGTATACATCGAAGTTATCTCTGAAAAAACATTATTTAGCAAACCTTACAGATAATGAGTAAATTCAGGTGAATATTTACCTGCATTAAGTAAACTGAATATTTTGAAAGCATTTAAACATATCTTTAAGGGGATCTGAAGATCTTGAACTGGACTGTGTGGTCATGTTTGTAATAACTCATAAAGCTAAAAGAGGTGCTTGCCTTTCTTACAGAATGGACCAGCATAGGCTGAGAAAGTGCAGTCACAGGAGAATCCACTGTATTTCTCTCTACATTTTCCACCATTGTGACACAGGTTACCATAGCTGCTACAATGTCCAGGACAGCCAGGTTCAACTCCTGGTGTTATCTTTGCTCTCTCTTCCAGATCAAGGGCCATTCCATTCAATCGTAAAGAACGAATGCATCCCAAAAATCCCTTCTGCCTGGATGCTGTTCCACCTGAAAATAAATTTATAGGAGCCTTTAAAACTTTAAAATAAATAAATAAAAAATAAATATGTAAAACCATTTTATAGCCTATGAACAGTATATTATGACTTTCCAAGACACAAGTTTATTCATGTGAATATATTTATAAGCAGCTTTAACAGTATATCTAATTTCTGTTTTGTCATGTAATTACAGAGAGTCCTTGAAGATTCTATTAATTCACAAAAAAGTAAGGTCCAGAAATTAGGTGTTTTTCTTTTTTCTCTCTTATTTTTTTCATATAAAGAGAAAAAGGAGTGGAGAGGAAGGAAGGAGAGGGAAGGAAGGCAGGAGAAGGAGAGAGAAGGAGAAGAAAAATGAAATTAAAAGATAGGACAGGTATGAGCTAGTTTCATTCTTTCAATGTTCTACTGACTTGTGTCTGTCTGTCATGGATTATGATACCTGTATCATTAAAATTTTTCCTGGAGAAGCTGCCAGCTCATGGTTTGGAGAGGTTTGAACTCTGCTCTGTTAAAAACTGGTGGGACAGCCAAGCTCAGAGAGTGGTGGTGAAGGGAATTACACCCAGCTGATGTCCAGTCACTGATTAGGTTCCCCAGGGCTCAGTGTTGCAATTGTAGTTTTAGAAAATGAGGGTATTGTGTGCACCTGCAGTAAGTTTGGAGATGATACTATGCTGGGTGGGAGTGTTGATCTTCTGGAGGGTAGGCAGGCTCTGCTAGGGGATCTGCACAGGCTGGATTGATGGGCTGAGGTCAGTTGTGTGTAAGTTCAACAAATCAGAATTCTGGCAATCCTACACTTTGGTCAAAATAACCTGATGCAAGTCTAGGCTTGGAGAAGGGTAACTGAAAAAGGGTCTGAGGTTGCTGGTCAGCAGCTGAGCATGTGCCCAGATGGCCAAGAAGGCCAATGGCATCCTGGCCTGTATCAGCAATAGTGTGGCCAGCAGGACCAGGGCAGGGATTGTCCCCC
>VZTR01019793.1:0-13161 GCA_013400775.1 Chaetops frenatus | reverse complement strand
CTATTATATATTATCTATTATCATCTATTATATATTATCTATTACCTATTATCTATATATATTATATATTATATATTATATATTATATATTATATATTATACATTATACATTATATATTATATCACACCTCTTATTTTATTTTATTTTAGGAAATAAACCCATCCTTTGCCCTCCTTGTTCCAGAACCCCATTTGTTGGTGGTGTTTAGAGGGGTAAAACAAAACCCTTTCCTTACCACCCCTCTGCTCCAAGCAAAAACCACTGGAATTTTTACCCACAGAAGGCACAAATCCACAATTCCCTGGAAAGGAGGGTGAGCTCAAGGAATTCCGACAAATCAATTCAAATTTTCCACTGGAAAATCCCAATTTGCTCTGAATTTCTCTGTCATTCAGGTTTGGAATGCAACAGACAATTCCCACTTGGAAAAACAAGGGAGAAATGGAAAGATGGAAATTCTGAAATCCCTCAGGTCATCCCATAAAATCATATTTGAAGTTCTTGCCAATCTTCTTTCCCAGTTTTCCAATGGGAAAAAAGGGGAAAAATGGAATGGGAAACATTTCTCCAGACTGGAGACTCCAAAAATACCAAAGACAAGGAATGGGGGAGGGAAAACAAAGACTTGAAATAATCCTGTGACATTTTTAAAGTTGATTTTTCCTCAATTTGAAGGGAAAAGGCACTGAATGAACTCATTCATCCCTCCAGCCTATTTGTTTATTTAATTGGAGACCCAATCAGTTCATCTTAATTAATTCCCTAGGGAATTCTTCAGGAAAAAGTAATTGTGTCAGGAGTTGGGTGAGTTCCCACTTGGGCAGGACCCAAAATTGTTGTCTGGGCTGTTAAACCTGGCTCAGCAGCACAGGAAAGAACCAGGATTAAGTTTAAAAAGCTGTGAATTGTTCCAGGAATTCCCTGGGTCGTGGATTACAAGCAGGAGAAATCAGGAAAATGGGATGGGATTAAGGGGAATTTCATCATCACGTTCTTAAAACACCATGAAAAAATCCAGCTGTGGAAAGGAAATTCCCTAAAAATGGCTTTGTGCTCCATCCTCTCCAAGGTCACTGCTGCTGGGTTTAACAGGATCCAGGCTTGGATCATCACATTTCCTAAGGAATTACCTGCTTTCCTTGAATTCCTGGGGGTGCAGAGCATGAAATCATTTTCCTTGCAGGATGAACAGGAGAATTCCAGCATTCCCAACCTGCTGAGTAAAGGCAGCAGCAGTTCCTGCATGGTGAAATCTGCTCCTGTGCATTGGCATTCCAGCTCCACTAAATTATTCCCACTCTTTCATTCTCTTGATCCCAATTCCTCATATTTTAGGGAAGACTCCTCCAGTGGCATTCCCAGCACTGCCCATGTCCCCAAGGGCCACATCCAAAGGGGTGTTAAATCCCTCTGGGAATGGGGACTTCCTGGACAACCCTTCCCAGTAGGAATTTTCTCCTAAAATCCAACCTAAACCTCCCTTGGCACAGCTTGAGGATGGTTTTTTGCCAAGGGGCTCAAATGGTTGGTTTCTTATGAGAGTTATGTGGGAGTTACATGGTATTTATATGGAATTTACAAGGGAATTACATGGGAATTACACATGAGTTACATGGGAATTACATGGGAATTACATGAGAGTTACTTGGAAATTACACATGGAAATTACATGGGAATTACTTTGGAGATTAATGGGAAGCCTTTTTGATTTTTTTTGCCAAGGAGCTCGAATGGTTGGTTGTTATGAGAGTTATGTGGGAGTTACATGGTATTTATATGGAATTTACAAGGGAATTACATGGGAATGACACATGAGTTACATGGGAATTACATGGGAATTACATGAGAGTTACTTGGAAATTACACATGGAAATTACATGGGAATTACTTTGGAGATTAATGGGAAGCCTTTTTGATTTTTTTTGCCAAGGAGCTCGAATGGTTGGTTGTTATGAGAGTTATGTGGGAGTTACATGGTATTTATATGGAATTTACAAGGGAATTACATGGGAATGACACATGAGTTACATGGGAATTACATGGGAATTACATGAGAGTTACTTGGAAATTACACATGGAAATTACATGGGAATTACTTTGGAGATTAATGGGAAGCCTTTTTGATTTTTTTTGCCAAGGAGCTCGAATGGTTGGTTGTTATGAGAGTTATGTGGGAGTTACATGGTATTTATATGGAATTTACAAGGGAATTACATGGGAATGACACATGAGTTACATGGGAATTACATGGGAATTACATATGGAAATTACATGGGAACTACTTTGGAGATTAATGGGAATCCTTTTTGATTTTTTTTTGCCAAGGGGCTCAAATGGTTGGTTTCTCATGAGAGTTCCATGGGAATTACGTGTGAATTAAATGGGAATTACATGAGAGTTACTTGGGAATTACACATGGAAATTACATGGGAATTGCTTTGGAGATTAATGGGAATCCTTTTTGATTTTTTTTGCCAAGGAGCTCGAATGGTTGGTTTGTTATGAGAGTTATGTGGGAGTTACATGGTATTTATATGGAATTTACAAGGGAATTACATGGGAATGACACATGAGTTACATGGGAATTAAATTGGATTCGCCTCGGAGTTATGAGTTACTCATGAGTTACATGGAAATTACATGGGAATTGCTTTGGGGATTAATGGGAATCCTTTTTGATGTTTTTTGCCAAGGAGCTCAAATGGTTGGTTTGTCCTGAGAGTTAGGTGAGATTTATTTCTGAGTTACACACGAGTTACATGGGAATTACCTTGGAAATAATGGAAATCCTTTTTTTTTTCCCCAAGGGGCTCTGCAAGGTGGTTTGTCCTGAGAGTTAGGTGAGATTTATTTCTGAGTTACACACGAGTTACATGGGAATTACCTTGGAAATAATGGAAATCCTTTTTTTTTTCCCCAAGGGGCTCTGCAAGGTGGTTTGTCCTGAGAGTTAGGTGAGATTTATTTCTGAGTTACACACGAGTTACATGGGAATTACCTTGGAAATAATGGAAATCCTTTTTTTTTTCCCCAAGGGGCTCTGCAAGGTGGTTTGTCCTGAGAGTTAGGTGAGAGTTATTTGTGAGTTACACGGGAATTACTTTGGAGATTAATGGGAATATTTTATTTTTTCCCAATGGGCTCAAATGGTTGGTTTATCTTGAGAGTTAGGTGAGAGTTACTTGTGAGTTATACATGAGTTATATGGGAATTACTCAGGAGATTAATGGCAGTGTTTTATTTTTCCCAAGAGGCTCAGTGGGTTGGTTTGTCCTCAGAGTTACCTGTGAGTTACATGGGAATTACACTCCTTTTTTTTTGCCATGGGGCTCAGTGGTTGGTTTATAATGGGAGTTAAATGTGAGTTACGTAGGAGTTACTTGTGACTTACCTGAGCTTTTGCCAAAGGCCTCAGAGAGTTTGATTGTCACGTGAATTCCATGCGAATTCCATGCGAATTCCACGCGAATTCCATACGAGTTCCCGTTTTTTCGCCAGGAGCTCAGATGATTTATTTATCTACTTATTTATCCCTCTGCCCGCCGGCGGAGCCTCGCTCCCCCTCACAAAATAACGACGCGGCTCCTTTAAGAGGCGCCCTCACTCTGGCCCCGCCCCTTCAGCGCGCGGGCGGGAGTGCAGCTTAGCGGGGTGAAAGGCGCCAGCGTTGATTGACAGCTCCGCGACCCAATCAGATGGCAGAGAGCGAGGCGGGGGCGGGGCTTCCGGCGGGGCTTCTGAGGCGGAGGGAGCGGGAGCGGGGCCGCCATGATCAANNNNGAGGGGATGCTGAGGAGGTGCTGAGGTGAGGGAGCTGAGGGGATCCTGAGGAGGTGCTGAGGTGAGGGAGCTGAGGGGATGCTGAGGAGGTGCTGAGGTGAGGGAGCTGAGGGGATGCTGAGGAGGTGCTGAGGTGAGGGAGTTGAGGGGATCCTGAGGAGGTGCTGAAGTGAGGGAGGTGCTGTGGTAGGGAGGCTCTGGAGTAGAATTCCCAGAGAAGCCGTGGCATTCCCTGGATCCCTGGAAGTGTCCAAGGCCAGGTTGAAGCAAGCTGGGATAGTGGAAGATGTCCCTGCTCATGACAGGAGGTGGAAATTCCCTTAAATTCCTGTCCAGACCAACCCATTTCCATGGTTCTGTGATCTCTCGTCTCTCACAGCTCATGGGTATTTGTGCTTCAGCTGTAAAGACGAACTGTCAAAGTATTTCTCTCCTTTGGTGACAACTCCAGAGGAACTGGGGTCTGTTCACTCTTGCTGTTTGCACAGCTGGTTTCTAGAGAGGATTTTATCCTTCTGTCTACTCACTGCAGATGTTTCATCCCTCAAAAAAGAGAGAATTAATTACATGTATTCAGATTTATATTTATATCAGTACCTGGACAGCGTTGTGGTGGATGTCAAGGTCATAAACTTTTTCTTTGAAGTCATTTTGCCACACAAAGCAAAACCCTAAAGGTTTCAGAGAAGCCTTTCCAGACCTTCTCTGCCTGGGCTGTGTCTGCACATCTGCAGTTCCAACAGGGATTTTAGGCAACCTCTGGCCCCATCTCCCTGTGCTCAGCAGCACCCAAGGGGAGCAAAATCTTGGTGTCCAGAGCAGCTGTGGCTGCCCCTGGAGCCCTGGAAGTGTCCAAGGCCAGGCTGAACAGGGCTTGGAGCACCCTGGGACAGTGGAAAGTGCCTTCCAAAGGTCTGGAAGTTCAATCCCTGTTCCCTACAATAACTGGTGCTGCCTTGGAATTTTCTGTGCTGCTCCTCTGAGCTTCAAATGTGCCCAGCTGGGGTTGAGTTGGTTTCATTTTCCATTTCCTTCTGCTTGGGATGTGAGAATTGAGGAATAAATGACCTGGAAATGAGGAATTCCTGCTGTGGGGGGAGAGGCTCAGGAGCAGAAATGAGGTTGTGGAGGGATTTAAGTGTCTGAGAGGTGATTTCAGCTCTGTTTCAGGTCCTGATCAGCAGCTCTTCTGTTGATGCCTTTGGTGCCTGAAGGAATAAAAAGAAGTGGATTAGGAAAGTAGAAAAAGGAAATAGTTTTATGTAAAGACAAATTAAATAGCAAATTATTTTCTTCTTCCTCTCCTTTTTTTTTTTTACCTTTTTTTCTTTCTACAACTGAATATGAAAATGGATAAGAATCCACTTAAGAAAGTGGATTCAAAGCTGTTGATGGCCAACATCAGTTATTCCAAGAGGAATATCACTGTTTTGAGCTGGTTTGGTGAAATTTTGGGGATTTTCCTGCATATTCAGATCTGTTGGGGTTTGTGAGGAATTCATCTCTCTCAGCTGAGAGGTCTCTTTTTTTCCTCAGGGAGTGGCTCCAATCCTTTCCAGCATCTGGAGAAGAGTGCTGTGCTTCAGGAGGTAGGAATAATCACAGGATAATGCTGTCTAATTATTTATTTATTCCTTCAGGAAGTGTTGCAGAGCAATTTTCTTGGGCAATGTGAATGGCTAAATTCATAGAATTAATTTAAAATCACACAGAGTGTAAATGAATTAACTTTCTCTCCAGCTAATGAGGATTTTTTTCAGGCTAATTAGATGATACGTAGCTTCTGCCTCCCATATGGACATGTGGCATCTCAGGGGGCTCCTCCTGAAGTAAAAATGTTTTAATTTGAGGTATTTTTGCCAGTTCCAGATGGCAAATGGAGTTGTTTGTGCTTTGTTCAGATTGCTGCAAACCAAAGATGCAAGGACACTTTCTCTCTGAGACACATATTTAGTACAAATAAAAATCACAAGCTGCTTGGCTGGAAACAGATTTGTTTAATTTTGATGCTGAAAGGGAAATCATGACTGTTGGGATGTATTAAAGCAGAATTTATCTTTTATTTGCAGGCACGGCTCTTCAATGAGACCCCAATAAACCCACGAAGATGCCTTCACATCCTTACCAAGATCCTGTACCTGCTGAACCAGGTAACTGCTAGCATTCCTCTCCATCCACAATGAATATTCCTGACTTTTTTTTTTAGTGGGAAAGAATTTTCCCACCTCTTCCTGTCACAGGCAAAACTCCTTGGGAAAATGATTTCCATTTAAAGGGGCATTTAGAGTGAAGGTAATTGTGGGAAGGAAAGTGAGGAGAGGATGGTTTCCAACATGAGAGAATCTCCCAAGAAAAGATTATTGCTGGTGTGTGGGAGGGAATTAGAAAAGGGAGCTGGATAATGCCTGGTTTTCCTCTCTGCCAATTCCAGGGTGAACACTTTGGAACCACAGAAGCCACAGAAGCTTTTTTTGCCATGACCAGGTTGTTCCAGTCTAACGATGTAAGAACCTGGTGTTTTGCCTCTCCCTGCTTTTGTCTGGGCTCGCAGCAGCTGCCAAACCTTTGGATTTTGGGATGTGGGAGGCAAAGATTTCACAGGAGGAGCTCTGGAGGCAATGCCTGGTTTGGAAAGAAAGGGCTGAATAATGACATGTGGGTTGGGTTGGGAGTGGAGGTGGGTTCTGAGTTAATTACTGCTGTAAAAATGGGAAAATGACAAAGCCTGAATTTACAAATCAGTGTCACTTGATGGTTGTTGCTTCCACTTGCAAATCATCACCATCTGCTTGACTCAAAATAGAATTTTAAAAAGTTGCCTGCAGATCAAAGGCTGCTGTTCCTTAGAACATGGATCAGCATTGATCTCATCGAGGCAAAGGGGTGAGAGCACCCTAAAAATCATGGAATTGAATTTGGGAATTCAACTTTGGGCTCAGCAGATCGTGATCCCTTCTGCAAAGGGTGAGAACTCAGAGCAGTGCCTTTCATGTGATGGGGCTCATTAACTTTAATTAAAAATGGTTTGTTTGATAGAGGTTTGTCCAAGGAAGGTGTAGCTGTTTAAAGATGGAATAAAAGATTTTTGGAAGTACAGTGTGTTTGGAATGTTTCTCATATCCACGTTTTAAAGAGTAGAGGATTTTTAAAAATATTAAGTTAATTGTTTTCAAAGACTTAATATCAACACTCCATATGTGTTTCTATTCTTTTTTCACAATAACAAAGTTATTTTTAAAGCTTTTACCTGATAATTGTGAGGCTTCTGAGTACAGCTATGCTGCATCACTTCTTTGAAAATTAACATGAATTTTTGTATTTATTATCATTTTACAAAATATTTATGCCTTACTCTCCTGAATTGTTTGATATCAAGGAATTTGGCTCTTACCCAGTGATCAAATACAGTTTTACACTTTGAATTGAAACCAATGTGTTCTATTTGGAAACTTATTTATCTTTTAGAATGAAACCTTTAATTTTCATGTTTATTTATAATTTAAAACTGATTTCCATTGAGTTTAATCTCTTTTCTGCACCACCTTTCTACAGCAAACCCTCAGAAGAATGTGTTACCTCACCATCAAAGAGATGGCCAATATCTCTGAGGATGTCATCATTGTCACCAGCAGGTGGGACAGGGACACCCTCCAGAGCCTGGGATCAGCCTCTGCAAAAGGGGCTGCATCCCCCTGCATTTGTTTTAGCTGCTACACTGTTGAGTTTTTTTAAGGATACACAGTATGTGCCACCCTCTGAAATGTTATTTTGTTCCCACCCTGTGGAGAATTCAGTTTATCAGGTGGTTGTTACTTTGTTTACTGGTGTTTTGGGGGGTTTTTTTTTGGTTTTAATTCTTGGTGCTCCACGGATTTGTCAGAACTTAGGCTGTGACTTTGCTGTCAGAGCAATTAAAGAAAAGCAGAGCAAAGCCCAGTTTGTTCTCCCAACTGAACTCTCAATTTTTTGGACTGCAAAAATGGACATTGCAGCTGTTGCAGGAGCAAAAATTGGATGTGTTGTGTTGGATTGCTGAACAGCTTTAGAAATAGAGAAAATAAACCAAAATTTTCAGAAAGATAATGAACTTTGTTGACTATTTCTAAATCAAAATTCTGTGTAGAGCAAAGCACCACCAAGAAAGAGAATGAGCTGAACAAACCAGACCCATGGCAAAACAATACAGTGGATTGTGCATTTTATAACTCTGTATTTCCCCAAGTTTTGATGTTAATAACTCTCAAATTAAGCTGATTTTTAAGAAGCTGTTCCTAGCCAGAACTAGAGCAGCTGAATGAGGTGAATGTCACGTAAAGGCTGAGAGATGGGGATGCTAAAGAAATGTTCACAGGGGTGTTTTTGATGATTTCAGTTTGACCAAGGACATGACAGGGAAGGAGGATGTCTATCGAGGCCCAGCCATCCGAGCTCTGTGCAGGATCACTGATGTGAGTACAGATTGGGTCACTTGCTGGGAGATGGGATGATTGGATTTAAAATCCCAAAATTGCTCTCCTGCAGGGTGTTTTTTACAGTAGGAGTGGAACTGCTGCTCTAGAGAGAGTTGCTCGATTACCTCTGCGATTTGCAGGAGTTCTGGCACTGGGAATGTGCAGCTGGAATGTTTGGAAGCCCCAGTTTCTATCTGGGATTGCTCTGTTCGATGCCCTGTGCCATTTCCAGGAGCTCTGTGAGGTTGGAGCACTGGGAATGTGCAGTTGGAATGTTTGGGAGCTCCTTTCTGGTGCTCTGGTCTGTGCCCTCTGCGATTTCCAGGAGCTCTGTGGGCTGGAGCACTGGGAATGTGCAGCTGGAATGTTTTGGCAGCTCCAGTTTTTATCTGGGCTTGCTTTGCTGGATTCCCTCCAAAATTTCCAGGAGTACTGGGAATGTGCATTTGGAATGTTTGGGATCTCCAGTTTGTATCTGGGCTTGCTTTGCTGGATTCCCTCCAAAATTTCCAGGAGCTCTGTGAGGTTGGAGCACTGGGAATGTGCAGTTGGAATTTTTGGGAGCTGCTTTCTGATGCTCTGGTCAATGCCCTCTTCATTTCCAGGAGCTCTGTGGAGCTCTAGCACTGGGAATGTGCTTTTGGAATGCTTGGAAGTTCCAGTTCCTATCTGGGATTGCTTTGCTGGATTCCCTCTAAAATTTCCAGGAGCACTGGGAATGTGCAGTTGGAATTTTTGGGAGCTGCTGTTTGTTGCTCTGGTCAATGCCCTCTTCAGTTCCAGGAGCTCTGTGGAGCTCTAGCACTGGGAATGTGCTTTTGGAATGCTTGGAAGTTCCAGTTCCTATCTGAGATTGCTTTGCTGGATTCGCTCCAAAATTTCCAGGAGCTCTGTGGAGATGGATCACTGGGAATGTGCATTTGGAATGTTTGGAAGTTCCAGTTCCTATCTGAGATTGCTTTGCTGGATTCCCTCCAAAATTTCCAGGAGCACTGGGAATGTGCATTTGGAATGTTTAGGAGTTCCAGTTCCTATCTGTGATTGCTTTGCTGGATTCCCTCCAAAATTTCCAGGAGCACTGGGAATGTGCAGCTGGAATATTTGAGAGCTCCAGTTTCTATCTGGGCTTGCTTTGCTGGATTCCCTCCAAAATTTCCAGGAGCACTGGGAATGTGCATTTGGAATATCTGGAAGCTCCTTTCTGATCTGGGATTGCTCTACCCAATGCCCTGGGCCATTTCCAGGAGCTCTGTGGAACTGGAGCACTGGGAATGTGCAGTTGGAATATTAGGAATCTCCAGTTTCTATCTGGGATTGCTCTGCTGGTGACTTTGTCCCTGACCCTTCATCACCAAGCAGCTCCACCCCACACCTGCCTTGCAGCATTAACTCAAGATTTTTGCTGAGAGTCCTTTGAATGTGGATTTTTGCCTCCTGCTGCTTTTATGCTCTTGCTCCAAAGCATCCACACTTCCCTTTTTTTCCCTGTTTTCCCCTTTCCTAGGGAACAATGCTCCAGGCCATTGAGAGGTACATGAAACAAGCCATTGTGGACAAAGTCCCCAGCGTGTCCAGCTCTGCTCTGGTGTCCTCCTTGGTAAGTAAAGCAAAAAATTTTTGTAAATCTGGTGCTGTTTCAGGCTGGGGAGGTGAATTTGCTGTGTTTCTTTTGTTTTGTCTCTGAGATGTCTCTTGATCTCACTGGAAAATAAGGAATAAAGAGTTTCTCTCCTCAAATTCCTCCCTTCACATTTGAGTTAATAATTTCTAGTGCAAAATGCTCATCTCTCTGCAGTGTAGAACATGAATTTATCTGAGGAGGGGCCATGAAATCACCTGCTAGAGCTGCAAATCAGGATTATTTCTGCTAAGTGACACCTGGAGGGCAAGATGAAGGAATCCACTCTGATCTCCCCCCTTTTCTTTAGGAGAAAAGGCTGGGAATGATCTCACTAGTTCATATTTTAATGAGTAGAATTTTGAAAGAGAGAATTTGAGACTGAGATGGAAGGAAACCAACAAATTATGGAGTGTAGGATAAAGAGAGGCTGTGGAACTGCTGTGAGCTTGTCTCCAATCTCAATTTATTTTTTTTTTTCAGCACATGACAAAGATCAGCTATGATGTGGTCAAAAGGTGGATCAATGAAGCTCAGGAAGCAGCTTCCAGTGACAACATCATGGTCCAGGTGTGTTTGAGGGTGTCTCTAAAAACACTGGGGGGGGGGTTTAGTGGCATTCTGGGAGTTCTTAAGAAAACTTTAAAACAACAAAAAAAAATCTTATTTTTCTTTAGTCTTTTAAAAGCAAGAATTGTGATTTGTGGGAAACAACTTGACAATTGCAAAAAATGAATGAGTTTTTCCATGGTGCCAACACAAGATGAATTAAGAGCTGGCTCTGGAATTCTCTTCTCTTTTCCTGCTAAATTTTCTGGTGGTTGGAATGCTGCTGCCTGTCCCACAGTGCCTGTTGCAGAAGGGATTTGAATCTGAGTGCTCCAAAAGTTTGGGAAATTCTCTCACTGCCTCCCAAGGAGCATCTCTTGGCCTTCAGAAAATTTACCAGATGCAACAGGACCACAAAGATGAACCCAGATATCAGTAAGGTCCCCACAAGAGCAAAATTCTTGCACAGATATTCTGGATATTTGTGGAAATGAAATTGTTCTGTCTGTTCAGAATATGGAATTATTTGGCCTGTTCAGAATATGGAATTGTTCTGTCTTTTCAGAATATGGAATTGTTCTGTCCTGAATATTGAATTGTTCTGTCTGTTCAGAATATGAAATTATTTGGTCTCTTCAGAATATGGAATTATTCTGTCTGTTGCAGACTCATGATCACCAAAATTCTGTAATATCAGCTTTGTTCTTGCCCACTTAGCAGCTTCATTAAGCCTTGCAGTAAATAGGTTTTATGGGGGAAAAAAAACCAAACAACAAAATAACTTGGCAAGGAACTAGAAATGTTCCTTTGTGCTTCCATCAAAAAGGCCTCAAGGATTTTTGTGAAGGTCAGCTATCATTTCAGGGCCTTGGGATATCCTGGATGTGGAGTTGATTAGAAATGCAGGGGTTGCTGTGCAAAAAGCTGAAACCTTTGAAGTTACCATATTTAATGGGGAAAAAAGAAAAAGGAAATAGATGAACTTTGTGGCTCTTTGGATCTTCAGGAATAGTTGAGAGAGAGGACAGAAAAGGGAAGGAAACGTTGCAGATCTTTGCAACTTGTCAGGAAACTCAGCTCAGTTGAGGTTAGAAGCTGTTTCTGCCAGGAAACAGCACCAACTACCCCTCTTTTGATGTTTTAATGTGGATTTTGCAGCTGTACTCAGTGCTTGCCCCTCTGTTTCCCATCCCATAGTATCATGCTTTGGGGCTGCTCTATCACCTTAGGAAAAACGACCGCCTGGCTGTCTCCAAAATGCTGAACAAATTCACCAAATCTGGCCTGAAATCCCAATTTGCCTACTGCATGCTGATCAGGATTGCCAGCAAACTCCTCAAGGAATCTGAAGAAGGGTAAGTAAGAGGCAGAATTTAAATCAGAGAAATTAATTAAGGTTTGGAAACAGCAGAGATTTTTTTTTTTTTAATGTTGGGGGAAATCTCTACAGAGACAGAACTGCAGTGCTGGGATCATGCTTGGATTTGACCTTTAAGGGGTTTTTCCAACCTATAAAATCCTGGGATTGTTGTGTTTGTAGCCATGAAAGTCTTGGACTCGATCTTAAGAGGTTTTTCCAACCAAGAAAATCCTGGGAATGTTGTTTTTGTAGCCATGAAAGTCTTAGTCTCGATTTTAAAGGGATTTTTCCATCCTAAAAGATCCTGGGATTGTTGTAATTTTAACCCTGAAAGTCTTGGACTCGATCTTTAAGAGGTTTTTCCAACCTAAGAGATCTTGGGATTGTTGTGTTTGTAGCCATGAAATCTTGGACTCGATCTTAAGTGGATTTTTCCAACCAAGAAAATCCTGGGAATGTTGTGTTTGTAGCCATGAGGGTCTTGAATTCAATCTTAAGGAGTTTTTCCAACCTGAAAGGTACTGGGATTGTTGTGTTTGTAGCCATGAAGGTCTTAGTCTCGATTTTAAAGGGATTTTTCCATCCTAAAAGATCCTGGGATTGTTGTGTTTGTAGCCATGGAAGGCTTAGACTTGATCTTAAGTGGATTTTTCCAACCAAGAAAATCCTGGGATTGTTGTCTTTGCAGCCATGAAAGTCTTGAATTCAATCTTAAGGAGTTTTTCCAACCTAAAAGGTACTGGGATTGTTGTGTTTGTAGCCATGAAAATCTTGGACTCAATTTTAAGAGGTTTTTCCAACCAAAAAAATCATGGGATTGTTGTGTTTGTAGCCGTGAGAGTATTGGACTCGATCTAAAGGGGTTTTTCCAGACTAAAAGATCCTGGGATTGTTGTGTTTGCAGCCCTGAAAGTCTTGGACTTGATCTTAAGAGGCTTTTCCAGCCTAAAAAATTCTGAGATTGTTGTGTTTTCAGGCATGAAAGTCTTGGATTAGATTTTAAGGGATTTCCCAGCCTAAAAGATCCTGGGATTTTTGGTTTTTTTCAGCCATGAAAGTCTTGGACTTGATCTTCATGTGTTTTTCCAACCTTAAATATCCTGAAATTTTTGTGTTTGTAGCCATGCAAGTATTGGACTCGATCTTAAGGAATTTTTCCAGCCAATAAAATCCTGACATTTTTGTGTTTTCAGCCATGAGAGTCCCCTGTTTGACTTCATTGAGAGCTGCCTGAGGAACAAGCACGAGATGGTGATTTATGAAGCTGCCTCTGCCATCATCCACCTGCCCAACTGCACTGCCAGGGAGCTGGCACCTGCTGTCTCAGGTTGGTCACAGCCCTCTGGGCCCCTGGAGCAGCTGAAACAAAAAAATTTAGGGAAAATACAGCAAATTTATAATC
>VZTR01019787.1:30780-42635 GCA_013400775.1 Chaetops frenatus | reverse complement strand
GAAGGGAAGGGAAGGGAAAAAAATATGAAAGTATCATGATGTGTTCAAATTTATATATATTGCATTGCTCTGTAGTGCAGTCTAGAGAAAGCCTCACTGTCAATACACCCTGACATTGAGGATGGAGGATAATTTTTGAAAGAGGTGACAATGACATCAGGAATAATACAGGAAGAAGAAAAATATGTGTAGTGGGAGGGGTTGTAGCAGTGAGAATTTATAACCTGAAAGGCAGTCAGATATTGTAGAAGTCATCCTTACCCATAAAATCTAGAGGCACTTAAATATCACCCTCATTAATAAAACAGAAACTGTTAAAGACCAAACACTTTGGCCTCAGTGAACATGCAAGGAAGATCCCAGAATTCATCTGACCCCCTGGCAGTACAGAGTGTTGCACAATTTGCTGCTGGGGCTACCAACTGTCTGAGCAATGCCCTACACACTACATGAACATCCACAGAGTCATTCTGGTCAAGGAGAGTCAACTTACAATCTGAAATCATTTTTAATGAGAAGATTTTGATGGGCATTATGTCAGCTTCTTTCAACCTTGGGCTTTTGATTGACTGCTGAGGACTGTCCTTTAGATGATAACAAGGGTGCTGTCAGTCCTGCACGGATAGCCTGCACCAGGTTTGAATGCAAAAGCAAGTACTGGAGTATATAACACATGCTCTTCCTGCTTCAGATTTCTGCTTCTAATTTCTACTTGAATCAATTTCACTGTAGGTAGTATTTCAAAGCCAGTTGTGGATGACACCTTAAAAATTAGTTGCTCTTGCTGAGGTAAACTATGGGCCTGATCACAGAAATGTAGCTCTTGAGACCAGTGATGTGATAGGGAGAGGCGAGGAGAGGAAAATAAAAGCTGTTGGAAAAACTGTTTTTGACTTTCAGCCTTGCTACTGCAAATATGAAAAAGCAAGATATATCTTTAAGAAGAAATTAATGAAATCCAGTTTTCTACTGGTTCACTTCCTACTTTCTCACAAATAGTGATATCTGCTAACACCTCTGTACTTCAGATGTCAGAGCAAGGCAGTTCAAAAATCCCCAGACAGAGAAATAAAAAAGAGGAAAACCTTTGCCAATGACATATTTTTTCAGAGAAAATGGAGCTTTGTACTGAATGTTCAGAGTCCTGGAAACACGATAACATGTTGGAAAAGAAGAATTGTTTTTATAAAAGGACTCATATGAATAAGATTTTGAATTCTACAGCAGCTCATCTAAGTACGAAATGGCCACTCTCCCAGAGCTATATATCCTTAAATGAATCTATGACTAAGGCATGCAATAAGCTGGGAATTTTTACTCTGAAACATTCAAAAATACACGGATCCTCTCTACACTTCTGTTCACAACATAAAATGTTATCACATGATCAGGCAGAAAATACCATTTATCTGCTGGGGAAAATGATCCCTGGTTCCCACAAGATTGCACTTGATATTAGCATTCCACTGTTAAGCGGTTTATAAAGGTTAATAAATAATTAATGGATGTTATAAGCACATTTCAGATATGATCAGTATATGCAATAGATGCTTATCAGTATGTGCAGTTGTAGTTGGTTATGTGGTATTGGGCTGCTGTAGTCCATTTATTAAAACAGCTGCAAATAATTTAGTAACTCTTTCTACACTCTTATATCTGGAAGAATAACATGAAAAGTGACCAAAAAAGGAAGAAAATTCTTCCACTTCCTCAGAAGTACAAGTCAATTTAATTTGACTTTGGGTTGGTCCTAATGAATCATTCTGTTTTATCATTGTTATTTTAACTCTAGGATGTATTAAATGAGATACTAATCCATGAGATTTAAAATCTTTAGTGTGGGAGAGCAACAAGCCCCTGGCACAACAGGACAGATTAGTATTTGATAGAAGTTCTTAAGGAATTAAACTTGCATTTTGTAAATGCAGACGTACGTATGAAAGATTTGTAGTACAATACCTCTTGTCATTTTCCCACTATATCACTCACTGGGAAACTGGATCATACAAAAAATTTTATATAGGATCAGGTGCTTATTTTTCTGCTCATTTTTGATAGGACCAAACCTGAGATGGTTTTGGTTTTTTGTTTTTTGGGTTTTTCTAAGGAAATATATTCTTAGCAAAGACTCTAAGAAAGTAGCACCAAATAAAAGAGGATATACCACTCTGTACCAGCCAAAATTACCTACTCTGTGTTTTCCAAGCTACAAGTGGATAAAATCTTTCTATCTAAACTGGCTGTTGGCTTCACTGTGCTCTGCCTAGGGACTCTGACAGACCAGCTGATAAAAGCAGTTACATGGCTGCCTTTTGCCACATGTGGCATGCATCCCCCAGAAGTTGCTGTCCTGTGTCTGAGGCTGCAGAACAGAATGTGTAAGCTCTGCATCATCACCACCATTCAGTGGTCTTTCGTTAACCCTGAGGTGCAAGTTCACATCATTTCCTTGGCTGTGAAACAGCGTGATTACCTAGGGCATAGAAGAAGGAAGCATAAATATATTTGGAAAGCAAGATTTGCAAACACCTTTTATTCATCTTCCTCAGGAAAACAGAAATTTCTAATATCACATTCCTCATATTTTCCTTTTTAACCTAATACTTTGTCTTATCCTTTAGGCTGTCACGGTATTTAGGATCTTAGTCCCATAAAGAGCTGTAAACTGAGAGCAATGTCTAATTCCTTCTCAATTAAATTCTTCCTGGAAGATCAGGAGCCATGTCCAGCATGTTTCTGTGAAACAGGGGCCAAGACATTCCAAATACTTTTGCCAAATTTTAGTCAAAGTGGATTTATTTCTTTTAGAAATACCTATTTATTTAATGATTAACAGCAACAACAGCAGTAGTATCAGTAGCAGCAGCAGTAACAACAGCAATGTAGTAGTAGTAAAATAAATATACCTTGTCTATGCCTCAAGGTTAAAATTTCTGGGTTTTGAGAAAATGTTAAGAACTGGTTGGTTGAACAGTAGCCAGGAAGATAGCAACAATGAAGGGGAAAAATTAAGTAGGAGCCGCTTAGGACCCATTACTTATTTTAGCTTACAGAAGGATCCTAATTCAAGTCTGAACTGACTGAGTTGCCTGCTTACTTCATTTTGCCTAATTATTACCCACCAGTACTTGGAAATCTGTCCCACTGCACATTAAGGGCTCATTAAGATTTTATTTTGATCAATATAGCCCCTTTTGCTTGAATTTGCAAATTCACCCGTTTATGTTATTGGGAACCTCAAGTCCCAGCAATTCCCTGGGTATTTCTGAATTCCCATAACATTCCCTATCTCTGCAGTGAGGACTAAGGAGAAAACTCTGGCCCCTGAAGCCAATGACAAAACTGATATTTGCACAGTGAATCCTGAATTTGAGTAGCACACTATATCTTTCAGATTCTTATCTCTATTCCTTTCGGATTCCCCAGATTTATTGCACTTCCAAAAGATGCTGTGTTAATTAACTAATCAGCACACAGCATTTTCTTTTTAACACAGAAAAGCTATTTTTTTTTACTTAATCATTCACCATGTCAAGGAATTAAAAAAGAATATGTTGAGGGATTTGCACTTGATTAAAACATAAAATGTGGCAATAAATATTTTTTATTGGTTGTAATACCTTTACTTTATTAGGAAGATAACAGACTGCTGGTTAACTGATCATGAAATATTAATTTAATAGAAAAATATATTATAGGGAGTTATTTCTGTTGTGTCTGCCTGTTTTTTATGTGTTCATTTCTTCCTTTAAAAATCTGAGCTTTTCTAGTTTGTTTCTTACTACTTGGTATGATATTACCCAAGTCAGTTCAGTGAAGCAGCAGATTTTGAACTAATGATAGCACTCGTTTTACTTGCTTGTCAATGCTATTCTGCTATACAGATTTTTTTAAGCAGGATGAAAAATAAAAAAATAACTTTCAGCACTGATTTCAGAAAAACCTTTACAATATATTATATATGTATGGTGCTATATATGTCATCTATACTATATTTACTTTATATCTGATATGAAGTATTTGAAACATGTACATGTATATGAGCCTAGTGTTTCTAAGGATTAATTGAAATGTACCAAAATGCTTTACCGAACTGAGGGGGGATAACACACACTTCATTTCAAAAATCAGTTACCAATACATTGTAATTATCATCTACCTAAAACTGTATAGTACCTTTGATATTTTGAGAAAGCCTTAGTGTTCTAAGATGTTTATTGTATATTAACAGCACATTATAATATTTATAAAATTTTTAAAAAGCTTATTTTTCAGGTATGTTTTAGAGAGTCTTTTTTTCTAACTCCACTAATGCTACATAGTTGGGGATCTTATATGCCTACTTCTCATTTAATAAAAAAAAAATCTTATTACTGTAAAATTCCATTACTCTCATGCCTCCCTATGTAGTACAGTGTTAAGTACACTACAATACCTAGTCCCAGATGGAATACAATGCTGTAATTCAATTGAGGGATCCTGCTAATGTCCCACACTGAAGAATATTGCTTAAGGGTTCGGGTATGGTAGCAAACGTCTCGGCCTGGAGACTGAATTACAACCTGACTATTCAATCTGGGCCTATGTGCCATTGTTTGGAGTGTACAGGACCCTGATTATTTGTAATCCATCTGTAAAACAATTATTACAATGAAAAAGAGAAAGAAAAAACACTCTAAATTAAAGTTTGTCCATAAGAATTATGCTATTATAGGACAGCTGGGGTTACAATGAACACAGAACAGAAAGTTCTCAAAATGTGTTAAGGGTTGCATGGAAAGTCTGCTGAAGGAGGGTTCAATCCATCCATTTCCAGTTCTGTTAGAAAGGATCGCTGATTGGCTTCTCAAAGATAAATTACATCCTGTGGGTAGGTTTGAGCCTTGGTTTAGTTGAAGAGATAGACATGAATATTATAATCTCCTCCCTTTAGATGTCTAATATCACGTTTGACCCTGAAGCCACCTGCCAAACTTCCAGATGACTCTTGTGGCACCCAAGATCTCCAGTCCCACAGTTTTCAGCAGTAAAGCTTATTCACCACCAACAGTGACAGAAGTGCTTCTGCTTCCATTGTGGCAGAGATGCACAGCTCATATTAAAGCCTTTTCTGCAGCTCCAGTTGCTTTTGTTGCTGCTGCTCTGTTTCTAGTGGAATATTGAAACAGCATTGGAGCCAGGCACAGAAAGATTAACCATGGCTCTCTAGCTCAGCAATTACATCACTACAGCCAAGGTTTATTTTAAACTGGACAAATTTNTAAGAATTATGCTATTATAGGACAGCTGGGGTTACAATGAACACAGAACAGAAAGTTCTCAAAATGTGTTAAGGGTTGCATGGAAAGTCTGCTGAAGGAGGGTTCAATCCATCCATTTCCAGTTCTGTTAGAAAGGATCGCTGATTGGCTTCTCAAAGATAAATTACATCCTGTGGGTAGGTTTGAGCCTTGGTTTAGTTGAAGAGATAGACATGAATATTATAATCTCCTCCCTTTAGATGTCTAATATCACGTTTGACCCTGAAGCCACCTGCCAAACTTCCAGATGACTCTTGTGGCACCCAAGATCTCCAGTCCCACAGTTTTCAGCAGTAAAGCTTATTCACCACCAACAGTGACAGAAGTGCTTCTGCTTCCATTGTGGCAGAGATGCACAGCTCATATTAAAGCCTTTTCTGCAGCTCCAGTTGCTTTTGTTGCTGCTGCTCTGTTTCTAGTGGAATATTGAAACAGCATTGGAGCCAGGCACAGAAAGATTAACCATGGCTCTCTAGCTCAGCAATTACATCACTACAGCCAAGGTTTATTTTAAACTGGAGAAATTTAAATTAGAAGAAGAAAAAAAAGTGAGTGGTACTGTTGCACAGCATTTTAACAGCTCAGAGGCACAGTAAATCAAAGCCTCCTCCATCTCTCAAATATTGTTTTGCTGAATACAGGAGTTGGTTTTCAAACTATGCCAATATGTAAAGCTTTAGGTGCTGAATACACTTTTACTAGATCAATACTTTGGAGTTATGTGGACACCGAGGAAAAAATTGTAATTGGTTAAATGAATGCCCTTCATTGTCATGGCAGAGGGAAATGAGAGGTGAAAGGAGACTTGTTATGGTGCACCCCCTTGAGCCAAGGAGAGCTGAATGTCCTGGACTGCTGGGTCACTGGAGTGTCACAAAGTTGTGGATTACCAAGTACCTCTCTTATGTCTCTCTTGTTGTCAAGAAATCTGTACCTTCATAGAATTACCAATAAAACAGTCGTAGCAGCAGATTAGGTTTAAAAATCTATCTAATGTAGCGTGAAATTTAGAGTGTATGCTCCAGCGATCAGAGCTGCAGTGTTGACCCATTATGCTCTGCAGTCACATTCTTCCATTTTCACCCTTTGAAGCCACAAAGGGAGGGGGAACAAATAACACACACACTTGCAACCATTTTCTCTGGTGGTTTTTTTTTTGTTGGTTTTTTTGTAGCTTATAGTGCCTGTGAGGGTTTGCTTAGAGCTTTGCTTAACTTTGCTTAATAGAATCCATCATGGCTGTTTGTTGTGCTTTGTGGCAAAGCAGTCTTGGGTTTTCAGAGTCATGAAAAGGAAGCATCTTAATTTTTCAGGCTCAAGATTCAGCAAAATTAAGCTGTCATCCTATGTAAGTTAAGAACAATCAAAGCTTTATCTTTTAGTTTACAGAGAAATATACTTTACTGAGAGTCAGGGAGGCAGAGGACAGCATGGTAGCTCTGCAGCTCGTGTTACAAGTCAGAAGGCTGCAGTGATGTTAGAAAGGGTATATATGAGATATTCTGCCCTGCCTTAGCAATTATGCCATAGTATTAAATGTGAACTTAGCATTTCCCACACTTTCTGCCCCCTCTCTGCATTGATAAGAAATAAATAACACAGACTCAGTAGTCAAAAAAGCTCAGAGAGAGTGTTTACATGTGTGAACTCCATTTTTAATCTTAGATCAGATATACTTAATGGTATTAGCAGCTATTTTAACTTTGCATTTCTGGGCTGAGACTGAGCTGTTGTTCCAAGGATACCTGCAGCAGGTCTTAGCTGCAGTAATATTAGGTGAAAAGGAGAAGAGATCCATTTATGTCCATATTACAAAATGACTAGATATGTGATCCCATTTGCAAAATCTGAAGTTACATCTTAATCTGACTCACTGAGACTTGGATGCTGTAATATGATAGAGCCTGAACTGTGGCAAAATAAGATTCCTGACTTCCATCCTGACAGATCTTCTCAAAGAGTTTGTGTAGCGTTGTGTCCTACTGTGTCAAGTCATGTTGGAATGCCTTGGCAGTATCTCCAGTGTGCAAATTGAGCACTGATTTCCCCATAGCACTTGTAGAAATTGAATTTCCATCACAATTTTGATAAGAAAAGACCAAAGATATGCAAATGTGACTAAAGAAATTTCACTTTTATGGTGAAATAAAGAATTCTGAAGGAGGAAGTGGTCTTCGGTCTTTGTCTGACAGAGTAGCCTTTTCCTTTTTGTGGTTATATATTCTAAAGGAAATAGAAACCTCCTGATCTGTGCTTTTTTTGCAAAAACACAGACTGTAAGCATGCATCTCACAAAACTCATTCCTACTCAGAGATACCTTGAAAAATCAAGTATATTCCTTTCATGTTACTGTTGAGCACAACAACTTGTGCTATTTGAGACGTACTGCCATGTATTGAAGCCTTCACAAAAGACCAAATGGTTCTAGTTGTTTAATTGCTTTATTCCCTATCACAGAAATTGTAGAGAATGCTGCAAAACAAGGAGGTTACTAGTATTTGACTGTTTATATCACAAAGTCTAATGAAAAGAAGAAATGCCACCATTAAACTTTCCAGAGGATTTTAAGAAGCCCAGAACTGTGTATATACACATTTCAGCTGCTGCTGAACTACTATATTTCTTACATTTGGTAGCAATCTCAGCACGAAACTATTTTCCACCATATCTTCAACTGTGAGAATACCATCAGAGGACAGGGATCTCACTTCCCAGATTTCACTGCCATCTGTGGAACAGCTCCAGGGCTACAGAGCTGTAACCACAACCAGAATCTGGCCTTGTCTCCTGAAGTGAGGACAGCTCTCAAACATACCTGCATGACAGTACCTGGGCACAGACGTTGTGATAATGGAATGGGGAAGACTTAGAAGAACCACAACGCTTCCCATTGAACACCTGGCTATGACATGTACATTTTGGATCAAGGATGCTGAAATGACCACATAGCTGGGCAGCCCTTCTTTTCACACCGTAGTGGCTGTGAGTCACTAATGGATCTGACAGCATTTGCAGTGTCTAATGCTTTTCTTTATTACCCCTTCAAATTATTAGAAAGACAATCCTGGCTGTCACTGCAAAGAGATTCCCAGCCCTTCTTATTCAGTAAGAGAAGATAAAAAACAAAAGACAAAAAACTAAACAAGCAACAAAAAATCCCAACATATGGGGTTTTGAATCTCATGATTTTTAAGACAATTGGATGATTCTGTGGAGCTTGGTTCATGATTCTTCAGTGCTTGGGTGTGTGGTTTTTTATTAAACACTGTCACACAATAGTAAAATCACACAATATAAGCTGCTTGCAACCCTGTTGGGAAACTGCATTTCCCCTGTGCAACAAGCTCAGGGCACTGTGGGGCCTGGTATATAAGCCAAAAGATTTCTGCATTACAGCACCAGGTTATGATAACCTATCTCCCCCTCCTTTCTACCCACAGAACTCATCTATATGCTAATTTAACATGAGTAATGCCGCCCCACAATATAATGGCTCTAATGTTTTCAGGGGAGGAAAGAGAGTGGAAAGAAGCTGATGGTCCTGTTTGATTAGTGAAGTGTCTTCTGACAAAAATCCCAGATTTTCTGATTATGAGGTCTGATTACATCAACACCCTGGATACATCTGGTTCAGCACTTAACCAAGCTTGCAGTTAGGTTTGAGTTTACATTCTTGTGAGTCAAATGCAAGCAAACGTAAAATGCAATTTTCTCACCTGTTTTTATGGAAATGACTAATCAAACTCAGCTGTTTGTTTAAAGGGAAAGAGACGGTCATTCTTATTGTCAGGGGCTAGAAACTACCCTAGCTGCATCTGGCAGAGCTCTCTGCTGAGTTACAAGACACCTGAGCTAGCTGGGATTTGGCTCCCGGGCCTTTCTGGCTCAGTCATACAGCCTAGGGAGCTTTCGGTTTCTCTACAAACACGTGCATTGATAGTCCCTCTGCCCCGTTCCCCCTTCCTCCCTCACACTCACTGTAACACTATTAAGATATCAAATGCACCAATTACAACAAGAAAACCCTAATTAGGCAGCAGCAGCTTCTGTAATAAAGGAATCAAGGAAATCTGAAGAAAGAGCTAAGAAGAAACACAACAGAGGCTTTCAAATCACAGGCTTCTTGTTCTTAAAGGACTACTCGATGCAGACAGTCCTCCATGAGTTTCACTTCACCAGCTTTCTCTATACTTTTCTAGGACAAAAGGAGTAATACCAACATAGAGTCCTGTGGCCATAATCAAATAATAATTGGCCTCGGAGATCACTTATGACAATCAGGGAAGTAATAAGGTTTCTGAATAATTATGAATAATTAGGCACATTTATGAATAATTACACTGTTAATAACTATCTAACACATCCAGTTTTTAAACTGTAATTCAGTCATTATTGATTGGTTAGCCATCATCTTTACTGCCGTTTCCCTACTCATTAACATCCTGATTCAGCTACGAGCCCTGCAAGTCTGCATTTATTCTTTTGGTGTGTCAGAAAAGATGAGTTTTATTGCTACAACTTCTGAATCCCAAGAAAGAGTAAAATGTGCTTCACAGTGCCAAATTACACTGACCATAGAGGAGGGACATTTTAGGAAGGAAAATATCCTGTTGCTTTCTAAATGTGATGTTAAGACAGTGCAAAGATACTATGACAACGTGGAGTGGGGTAAACTGTTCTACAGTGGCATGTCTGGAATTTCTGACTATTTAATTTCCTGTCTTTGGACTGTAAAATTTTTGAGGTGTGGAGCATCTTGTATGAAATGGAGTTACTAGAGTTAATTCAAGATGCCCCCAGCAGCACAGGTAGAAATAAATGCTTCTTCAAGAAAGAAGGGTCTGGGGCATAAAATTTCTTCCCTGGGAAGGAGAGGTCCAAGGGAGCAAGGTCCCAGCCAGGACCTCAGGCACAAAGGAAATCTTGCCTGCTGCTCTGGGGAGAGACACTGCACCTGACATCAGCAATGCCAACACCTCCATCAGCACTTCTCTGTGCTCTGCCAGCTCTCCCACGGCTCAGCTGGAGCTCAAGACAGCAGGATTGCCCAGGCTCTGGCTCTGCCCGGTAACCACCATTGCAAGGGGGAACCTGCTCCTGATGTTCTCGCAGCCTCCTCAGACATTTGTTGTGCCTGTGTCTAAAGCTGGCGCTGGTTACATAAATTAGGTAGATAACTGAATGTCAGAGTTGCTGACAAAGCTAGTAATTAAAGGTAATGCTATGTATACCATCCAGAACACCTCTGTTTTAAGGGACGTTATCAGCCTTATACCAAAAGGATAGAGTGAAGCCAGTCAGGAAAATTAAATGGAGCATCCAAGCCTTTAAACAAGGAGCTGTTATTGTTCCTCTACCTCTTATTTATACAGCACCTTTCACCCTGAAGAGCAGGGTCTGACATGGAGGAAATGTGAGTCATGGTCTTGTATGATTTCAATACATTGGACACATGCTACCTGTTTTTGGAAAAGCATTCAGGAGAGTAAAAGATACAGATCAGGTGCCATGAATTGTAAGTTCCAGTTTGAAAATACAGAAATGCTGCAGAAAGGGCATTTTGCATTAGGCAAATACCAAAACAAACCAGAATTTGTAAATTCCTTTTATTTCTAGGACATGAATAGCATTCTGAATTGTTTTTGAAGAAATGCCTTTATTTATTTGGTGTTTACCAGTTCTTATAGGTAATACAGGATAGCAAATTTCATGGTGAACAGAAAGATAAGTGCTTAAATCACTCCAAGTATTCCTTTAAAAAGTATTAACAAAAAATAGATGCCATAGATAAGTACTCTGCCTGTATGATTTTACATTTCTCTCCATTCCGCTGGAAAGAATGATGATTTATTTTGCCTTTGGAGGAATCTACTTTCTATTTTTTCTCCATAGCTTTATGAAGAATTTCTATGCCACAGTGCACTGTTTTTATACTTCAGATTAAAAAAAAAAATAAAAAACCATTGATTGCTAAAGCTGTGACTCAAATTGTTTCAGACTCTGCAAGGGTCAAAGCAGCTGTGATAAGCTCTGTTATCTCTTTCATAATCTTCAAGCACAGTCTTTCTAATCTCCTGAAAGCTCTGAAAGGAGAAGAAAATAGACCAAACCACTTAGCAGGAAAAGTGAGTGAGTGAATGTTGAATGTTTGTTAAACTGGAAGTGACCATTTCCAAAAAGCAGAAAAAGGTCCCAACGTATAATTCTGAGAATGAGCTGTGAAAGACTGGCTCTTCTACTTTGGTTTTGGCCTGCTAAGATATGGCATGAAAAATTGCTAAGAAAAACTGTACTCTTTTCACTTTTAAGTATCAAAAATGACAAATCTCTATCAAAGATCCAGAAAAGTCCATGATTTGCTTTTCATACACTATCCCATTAAACAGTAGATCTTACTACCATTGAATGTTGTGAAGGATAACATGTCAGAGGGATTAAAAAAGTTTGGAGAAGTCCATGGGTACTCTAGTGACCAGATATGACCTCTAGCTCACATAATTTAAACTGGAGTAGATGACAAGTATCCCAGGTTATATATAGGCCCTAGGGGGAAA
>VZTR01019787.1:0-30765 GCA_013400775.1 Chaetops frenatus | reverse complement strand
AAAAAAAAAAAAAAAAGGCAAATCAAGAACATTTAGTTTTCTGTAGAGGTATAGGTTTTAGCCTTTATTTCAGTACCAGCAGTTCATCTTCCATTTCTTTGCCTATAGCTGTGAACAAAGGGATTGGGTATTCCCTGGTAGAACATTTGCCTCTACCAGCTGATGCAGTAGATATATTCAAGGCTAGAATTTCCTGTTGTAATCAGAGAAAACCATTGCTGCTGTGTTTCCTATGAAGGCCACATGCAATCTCTCTGTGAAGTGTTTCCATGATTATGTCAGATCCACAATCTAAGTGCATGGAAAAGTTCTTCATATTTAGGGAAAGGGTGAAGGGTGTACTGAAAGAAAAATAAAGTGTTTACTATGACTAGGTATTTGTTTATTGGTGTGCTTAAAAGTGTCAGGTAGCATTCAGAAACCTTGAGTTTTCTTTCCGATAATTGTCACTCTGATTGAATTTTGAGTGGGGCAAATATTAATGCTTGAGTAAATTATCAAAGCCCAGCATGAACTTACTGGGAAAAATAAATAGATAAATAGTTTTTCATTTCCATCTTGAATAGTTTGATTCTGTTTCAAAATAATTGCTTTTTATTCTGTGTTGGTTTTGTGTTCTCCATGACAAGTTTCTGTTTTAATTTGTCCCAACTCTAGTGGACATTGGCAACCACAATTTGACTGAGCTCCGAAGCACCGTTAAAAACATTCATTTTCCTGAGCATGAACATCTCTAGGACCTGTCTCCCCAGCATTAGACTCTGCAAGGCTTTCTGTATATTCCTGCTTTCACCTTATCAAAAAATACCACATTGCAGCTGGTGCCTGTCCCAGGGAGGCAGAGAAATGTGAGGGACCAATCTTTTTCCAAGCAAAAAAAGTCACCTTGCACACAGCCACCTGGGGACCCCACACTCTCTCGCCTCTCCCCAGTTGTGCACGACACTGTGCCCCAGGCCATTCTAACTTCCCCCTGCCCCCACCCCAGCCTACCCTTTCATCTTCAATTTGTTCATCCCCACACCATGGATGTCATCGAAAGCAAGGGCCAATTAGCTGAATGTAGTCAGGGCACAGTGATTTGGACCCTGTAGATCCAAAAGGGTACATTCAAAGTGGTTCCTGACTGCAACCATCAGTGGTGGTGAAATGCTGGCAACCTGGGGCAATGAGAGGCACAGCAGAAAGAGAACACTCGGGAGGCACCAAGTCCTCAGGTTAGCTATGTGGGACACCGATTTGAGACCACGATAACTTCCAGTGGGTGCTTTGGTTTCCATTAAACATCATTAATGTTTTCAAAGAAGAATGAAATCCACACTCCTGATTCCTCTGTTCCCCATCCCCATTCATGTCCCTCCTGAATCACAAAGGGGACCTTCTTTTGTTATATTTGGAAAATTATTCTGCTGTCTTCCCTCCCGCTACTCGCTAAACACCCATGATTGATGAAGGGAACACATTGAGAATTTGAGATGAAAAAGTGAAGAGAGAGCAAAGCTGGGCAAATGAGCCAGTGGGTTGAAGCACTTGGGACATTAGAGGGTGTCAAGGATGGCAAATGACTTCATTGAAGTAATGATGATAAACATTTTATCCCTGTGCATATATGTGCATTATACCTAACGATCTCAAGCGTAAGTAAGTGAAGAAAGGCACTAAATAAATCATACGAACAGGCCCTAAATGGGAATCCCTAAGGAATAGGATCTGAATTGTAAATGCATGCCTGAATTTCACACATCAAATTACAATAAGGAGATTGATATTTTAAACAGCTCTGTACTTAAAGGGTACTGTATCTAGTCCTGAGGATTTTTCTTTTGGTAAGGGGTTTTTTTTTCAGTTAAACTCTGTGTTTGTGTGTACACATACGCATATACATATATACATAGGTGTGTGTGTATATTCATTAAATGAGGTACTTTACATATCAGTGGTTTGCTCTGGGTGTCATCAGCATCTCAGAGACTGGCTGAAAAGTGTTTTTTTTCTGCCTGACTGAGACATTTGGAGACATAAATTCTCAGGGACAAACTCTCTTCTGTTACACCAAAGAAACTAGAAAAAAAAGTCCTTTGTTTTAAATGAACGTACTCTAGACTTGATCTGATGGAAGTGGAAATACAATCTGACACTTACACTAACACTTCTTTAAACTTTGTCCCTCCCTCCCTCAAATTGTGGAACCAAATTTCTAACTGGTGTCAACTGGTAAAGCTTCTTGAGCTGTCAGCAGAGCATGCCTGTTGGCATGAGCCGATTTGGTCCAGTAGCTTCACAAATAGAGAATGAACTTGAGTATTAATGGGAACAGGTTTTTTGCAGAACAAATTATACTAGAAATGTCATCCCATTCCCTTCCAGTCTCAGACATCCTAAAATCATCAAAGTACAACTGTAGTATTATAAACACACATTAATAAATCTAATAAAGCATGGGAAAGCTTCCAGGCTGGAAGAAATGGAAATTAGTAAGAGGTAGCAGCACTATGTCCTGACAGATAGCTCCAGCCCCCACTGCGTTCTTCAGTGGAAACGCATGAGAAGATAACCATGAAGACTAAAAACCTGTGGGATTTCAGCTGTTCTACAGGTTTTCTCATTAAAAGAAAAGGATTTTCACCTGGCTAGTACAAGGATTCTGCCCCCAGATATCACATTCATCCCAGGATCTCCACATCTCTCTTCCCAGCAGTTGCAGGAAGGCTGGTTGAAGGAACTGGGTCTGCCTGAAAGCGGAAGGTCTCTTCCCACCACGTTCCTACTTAGCAGGCAAGAGTGCTCTTGGTGCAGGCTTTTGGAGATGTTGCACCTGAGTTTCCTATTCAGCATTTTCAGAGCAGAAAGAAGAAGTGAATCAAATTTTTAAGTATCAACTCTCCTGGCTTTTTCCCAGAGGATTGCCAACCCTGCACACAGAGTTTCTTTCCCAGGTCTTGACTGTAACTGGGAAATCACATACTGCATTTGATTGCAATATGCACTCGTTCTCTGTGTTGCTGCTAAGGATGTGCACTCCCACATGCTCACATATATGTACATTATACCTTCATTCCTAATTACACATCTGTGTGCTTGTGTACACACACATATACACACACCATTACTTTGCATTGGGGAAATATTTGTACCCCATACCTCGCCATAAGTAAGAAATTTAACCCATCTCCTGATTAAATCTTACCCACTATGAGGAATCTAAAAAGTGAACACATGAAGTATGTATTTTTTTAAAACAAATCCTTTCTGCTACAGACACTTAAAAAAAACCCCATGTATTAATTTTTAAACAATTTCCATGTGCTTGGTGGTGTATAAAGCATAGCAAAAGGTCACGCAGTAGCTTTAAGTGTAAGGGCTAGGTTCAGAACCCACTAGTGTCATTCTCTGAAGACAATTCCAGTCTTTACTCAAAATGGAACAAGCTTTCAATACTAGGGACAAACTACTTTAATTTTCTTCAGTTTTCAAATTGAATATATTTCAAAGTGCTGCTAAATTATAAGTAAGTCTTCCTATCAGCACTGCAACCACTTTTATTTTTACTGGAAAAAGAATTCCTTTTTGAAATAAGAAAAGACATATCCACTTACTCTTTATATTAGCAAACTATATTTTCTATAAATAGTAACAAAGAAAAGTGTATTACATCCCGTAGTCCCTGAAGGCATGCTCAATTCTTCACAAGACTTGTTTGCCTATTGATTGATTTTCAGAAATATGTTGACACAGCCCTTTCTGTGAAAAAGTCACTTCCCTTTTCTCTCATTCCTAAACTGGTATGTCATATTTTTCGCCTTTTTGCATGATGAATGTGGCTTTGAAAGATTCAAGAACCAGTAAACATGTGCTCAGATGGAAACATCTGTATTTTAAATGTGTCCCATTATCTTAGTTTTCCAGCCAATCTGCAAAATATGTTTCCTGTCAGACTTAAGAGGTATGAGTGGTGCAGGTAGTGATAACACAGGAGGTCTTCTGACCTGACCAAGTCCTCGCCATGAAACCAGATCCTCCTTGCAGATTCAGGAATGTGGTGTATCTAGTACAATTTTCTTCTCTCTCCAGGTCTCCAGGCAGTATTTTTCTTATTAGATTTTTTGTTTGTTTGTTTGTTTGTTTTGAAGTACTCCTATTTCTTCTTGCCGTCCTGGAAATATTTTGCATGGCATTCCACACAACATAGCTAGTGCAACACATACCTTCACGTCTTCAGCCAGCAGATAGCTTTACATTCTCAAATTCCTCTGGCTTCCTTAAATGCTCAGCAAATTCAGTGCATTGCGGGATCAAACCTTCAGTGGATATCCCTTGGGAAATCAAAAGAAAGATTCCTTCAAGCCAGCTAGCATCATATATATTCAGTGAACACAAAGGGGATGAGAGACCATAATCCAGTATTTGAGGGATTTTACTGGCATGATATCACAAAGTTCGTGTTAGTCCATGCTGAGAAACACTGCAGGTTTTGTGAGGGCTAAATGCACATTCTATATCAATGCAAGAATCTGCCCTTTAAGTGGTCACAGTACTCCAGTTTTCTAACTCAGAATAAGAAACTGACTGCCCAACTGCATGATCCTGGCCTGTACTGACTGATCCATCAAAGTTCTGCAGTGTAGAGAAGGGGAAAGAAATGTTTTGCTGGCAGGATTCTTTTTACTCCTCAAGAGGTTTAATACAATGTGCTTGGAACTTTGCAGAAGCATGGAATATTAGTCCCAGTCCCAGAGAAATTGATCAGTGGGTGGGGACCATGTAATAACCCATAAGATCCATTTATAAACATTGCCAGCAACTTCTATTACACCTGTGGAGTCTCTGCAACCTTTCATACTGTTATGAAAGTTCCTACGTATCTGTATGGTACTGTGTGTGCCCCTTGGTCTAAGCTGTAACTAGGAAATAGTTACACCCCTTTAAAGGCAGAATTTGAATGTGGGAGCAGCAATCAATTCCAGGAGAAAGATGGGCAGAGGGGTAGGAGGAGGAAAACCTGCAGAAGAGCACAGTTAAGCCCTTTGTATTATGGAAATGAATCTGGTTTGGGTGCTGGGGGCTGAGTTTGTGTTGATGCACAGAAGAAAAACAAGAGTATTCAGATAAGTGGAACATGATCTGATAAGCCTGGAAATAGCTCTGTCGGGCTATCCAGCCCGAATGACATCCCTGTCTGTGTCCTTTCAACACATTTGATTTGAGTCCTAGCTTCCCAGAGGAAGGCTTTTCCTGTGCTTTCTGTCCTGCTTCACTACTTCACAAACTCCCTGATGGCAGAAGCAATGCCAGCTAATGTGAGAGGAGAGCTATACACTTTTCTAGAAGGGACAATATTTCATCTTTGGTTTGTTTTTTTTTTCAGCATGCAACCTGGCTGTCCTTTCAATATGTGCTAACCAAGCCTTTTACTTACTCTGCCGGCTTAGCACAGAAATGAAGTTGTACCTTTCATTTATAAGATGCTTGAACTCTGTGTGTGTGCAAGAATAGATAAAACTGGAAATAGGTTTGCTCAGGTTTTTCCAGTGTGAAGGAGATGAAAGAATTTTTATAGACTTCCCAGAGCACAATTTCATTAAGGTCAATATTCACTGAATGAAACTTTTGCAAAATGTATATCCTTATAACACAAATAAAATGCAACAAGATTTGTGCCTGAAGATTCATAGATATGAATAATGTTCACACAATACCAAATTTCACTAAACTTAATATAAAGATTTATATTTGAACTATAGTCTTCAATTTGCACGATTTACGCCCTAGCAGTTACATGGCTGCATTTATCAGAAAGGGGTTGTTCTTCAGGGAGGTAATTCTACTAAAGCCTATGATCATTTGGCTCTTGATCAGTGAAATGAACTGAATCTCATTTTCTGTGTCTGTCTCTTTGTATATTTTCCACCCTCATATGCTTTAGCTCTGGCAAGAATACATATTTCAAATCAGGATCACCTGCCCATGAATCAGCCAAATGCAGCCTCTGCACCTAGCCTCCATCTTTAGTATTTCTCCTGGGCATGATAGTTTTCCTATCCACAAAATGCATGGATTTTAGAAATCTGAAATATTTTACATGTAGCAAAGTAAATACACCCCACCCTCATTCTTTTAGCTTCACAGTACATCCTTATTGTCTAAGTGTTTATTTGTGAGCAGTCAGGCACATCATAGGTGTGGGGGAGGTCAGCAGTCTTTGGAAAGTCTTCAGAGTCGCATTGATACCTCCAAAGCTCTCATCATGTACCCATTACCACTAATTGAATGCTGTTGCCTTTGGGAGAGGAATATTCACTCAAGTCAGAAAACTGGGGAAGCTCAGGGAAACCTGGATCGAGGTGCAAAGGTAAATGAGTTTACTTTCTTGTGCTATGGCAAACAATAAAAATCATCAATACAGTCTGATTAATGTGGTCACCTTTCCCTGAAAGAAACCTTATTGACTGCTGTGATATCATTCACATTAATGAACTAATAAATAGTGCTTTCATCTTAATAAGAAAGAACAGAATAATCTTGAATAGGTTAAGAATGCTAGAATAGAAATAGCCAGATAACCATCTCTTAAAATAAAACAGAGTAAAATTCTTCATACTTTTTTGAAAACCATGATTTTGGTTTAAAAAAAAAAAAAAAGGAAGGAAATTAAAGGGAAAGAATCACCAAAAGCACCTTTTTTTTTCATGACTGATGCCTCTTCTGCAGCTGTGAACACATTCATTTCTCCATAATCCCTAGCACTGCAGAAGAAAGAGGGCCTTCAGGTGAAAGGTTACCTACATTTATAATGTCAGGTACTGAGGCTGGTGAGGTAAAAGGTAAATGGTAATTTTATCATTAGCGTGCCTGACCCCTTGCCCCGGCCATATCTCATAGGAGACGTTAGGAACGGCTCACCTGTCAAGATGCAAACACTTAAAGGTCAATGCGCACAGAAATCTTCAAGAGCTTACAACTGAATTGCTGACACCTTTTATTATCACCGCTTAAATAAATGATTCAAGTGGTGAGACAATGGTAACACTGGTTTAATGTCAAGATTTACAGGAGGAGTTCTTGAAGCATTATTTTCTAAAGTCTGACTACATGGATATAATTCTTTAATTATATAATTGCATGAACAACGAGGTGGGTTTCACACCATTTAAAAGAGTTTAAACATGTATTCCTCTTTTGCAAGGCTTTCCAGCACTGCACAAGGACAAAGTTTTACTTCCGTTGGAGCAGCAAATGCAGATTCCTGGATCCACTATCATCCTAGTGTACAATGTTAGAAAACACATTTGACCTCTGTGCATGAGAAGTGGAGAGTTATGACTTATGGGAGGATATCTTGAAACCTAATGACAAATTTTTTTGGACCACCTGCTACACTTCTTTATTATTTAGTGAAGTCATTGGGTAAAGATTCTTCCTTGGTTTTACAAGTTGTTTTCACATTAAAATCTCTGAAATGTGGACACATCAACATCAGCGTTTGAAAGACAAGATTTACCAATGCATGCAATATTTACAGGATCAATAACTGTGATTCTAAGGGGTGAGTGCAATTTACTCCTGACCCTGTATCCCACACCTCCTGTTGTTAGTAAGAGGGCCAGTTAAGTATACAGGACCCTGAGTGGTTTGAGATTTGTGTAGATGTTAAAGCTACCTTCCATAAAGTTTCACCAGTAGAGGAAACTGAGCATCCAACCCTATAAAGTAGCAATATTTTCTGTTTGACACTAAAAACACAGCAACTGATTATTAGTGTGTGATGCAAGCCCTCTGCATCTATATCTCTTTTGTCCTTTCCGCACAATGGTCTCAGTTCTCATTAATCTGCTGTCCTCTGCTTTGTCTCCATCTACTCCACCTCTCCCCAGAAATAATATATTCACTTCCTTTGACTTAGTGACATTCAGGTTTTCTTCTCCAGGTAATGTTCCACATACTTCTCCCATATATTTCATGGGTCTTCTTCCTAAAACCATTGCATACCACTGAAACTGTCAGATGAAAAGCTTCATTTCTCCTTCCCACCTACCCCTTATATCACTAGCACATTGTGGTGCTTGCACTTTTTCCCTGTATTATTTTGTTCCTGCCATCTTCTTCCTGTGCTGCCTGAAGAGGTAATGCAGTAATAAAAGCAGTTTAAATGAGAAAAAAAAAATTAGGTGTGTGCCCAAAGAATGCATATTTAAAGAAACTGATCAAAACCAAGGACTGCAGTGAAAATACAGACAGCATTTATGAAAAAAAAATCTGTCATAGAAGATTCACTCATCCAAGTGCTCTGCTAGGAGCAATAGAAGGTGAGCCACACATCTCTGGCTGTTTGCTCCACAGCAATACTTACAGAGAAATAAGGCATTGCTACAAGAGGATGCACCTACTGAGTGTAAAACTCAGGACAGGCTTCTGTTTTCACAAATCTCTTACCTTTTTTTCTTATGATATCCCACGTTAGTGATCTGGTCACAAGAGACTTTTCTTGCTTTCATCGTGTAACGTAATTCTATCTAGAAACATATCGGTAAATGTTATTGCAAAGCTGTAATCTCACTTTGGCTTTATAAAATGAGAAGGGATGTTGCACCTCCAGAGGGCTGCTATGTATACAGCTGAAATGCAGTTTAAGAAAGCATTTTTATATTATTTATTCATTATCCCTCTTATTAATAATCATTTATTATTAGAATTGTTACTATTTGTGAAGGTCAAGGACACCAGAGATTAAAACACAGTTAACTTTTAATGAAATCTTTCTTTGCCATCCTCTCCTGAAACAGCTTACTGTCTGAAGGCAGATATTCTGGGAAAGAAGGAAAATAACCATCTATCAAAGTTTTTGAAATTAAAAAGTCCTCAACAGAAATGGGAACAGATGCCAAATCACTTGACATGTTAGGAAGGTTCACCTAAGGCTCAAATTATCTTGAACCTTGACTGGCAACACTGGACATCAGGTGCTTCAGATAATTGAAATGCTTCTGCTTCCCCAATAACGTGGAATGTTTAGTTAGCATCCCATCTAGGATATTTTCCCTCACTGCTACCAGCACAGAAGTGGAAGATAAAAGGCAATGGGAGCCCTGGTATATTTATTGCCATAGCATGTAATATTATTAGAACTCTTCCTGGCCAGCTCTCTAAAATCTCTCTGACTTGTTGCACCCTCTCCACAGGAGCCTCTGGTTGCANACACAGAACAAAACTGCACAAACTGCAATCTTTCTTGCCTTGCACTGGTCTTGTGCATCCAAACCTTCTGTAGTATCTCAGTGTTGATAATACATCATTAAGATATTGTAAAACAGTTTATAACTGTTATAAAAATATATTTACTTTTTTACCTGACCACCTGAGGAACACAGCAGGTAGTAATAAAATTAATTTTACTACGTGCCTTTCAGGACACATAAGAAATAAAACGCTTTCTTATTTATGCCAGTATTATACAACCATGTTTAAGCAAAACATCTGTTATGCCTCACNTTATCTTGAACCTTGACTGGCAACACTGGACATCAGGTGCTTCAGATAATTGAAATGCTTCTGCTTCCCCAATAACGTGGAATGTTTAGTTAGCATCCCATCTAGGATATTTTCCCTCACTGCTACCAGCACAGAAGTGGAAGATAAAAGGCAATGGGAGCCCTGGTATATTTATTGCCATAGCATGTAATATTATTAGAACTCTTCCTGGCCAGCTCTCTAAAATCTCTCTGACTTGTTGCACCCTCTCCACAGGAGCCTCTGGTTGCATGGGCAGAGCTTAAGTAGACACTCACATACCAGGAATATTAGGGAATTCACTGCTGCAGATCTCAACTGAGGCACAGATTTAACTATGAGTAACTTCACACAGCAAGTTATCTCAGTGGGACTTAAAATTAGCCTGATGCTTAAGCACTTAGCTGAGTCAAGGATGTAATAAGTGAAGTGCTGGANAAATATTTATTTTCCATACCATCAGAAGCACTCAGAGAGTAATCAACAGGTAAGATTATCCTAGCAAACACTCAGAGAAGCTCAAAGAGATAGAGACTTCCTCCTTTGCTTACCAGGCAAAGTTATTTCTTTTTCAATCACAGGGGCCCCTATTTGAATACTGAGTGTGACCATGTGCAGAACATGCCACTGCCTCTGCCACCAGGTGGTTATTTGCACATGTGGAAATAGACTCCCCTCAACATGGAAAGTAAGCGTTGCATTGCAGCTCCCATGTGGATATTGACATGCTAGGTAATAAAGACAGAGGTTTTCGATCCTTAATGCACTACTGCTGATGGAAACCAGCTTCCAACAGGGGGAATGTGACAAAACATATCCAACTCAGCACCTTTCCCCTGCAGAGAAGGATAACTGATGCACATGCACCTCTCCACAAAGATGGAATATGTTGCTCTGACCATTCCCAAGACATTGAAGAACGCAGAGATGCCTAGAGGCATGCTTACTTTCATATCTGTTGATATATGCAGCCATAAATTCCAACATGGTGTAAAACATCTCATTCTGTATGCACAAGAAAGTGAAATTGAGAAAAGAACTGGGCTGGATATTCTTGGCTTGAGAAGTTGATATTCTATAGCAGGATCAGATCCTCCTTCCTTTCTGTGTATCCACACAGACTAATAAAAAGTGTTAACAGATCACAGGTAGTTTGATGTGGAAGTATCTGATGTTTACTTTTCCTCAATGGAAGTGCCAATACAGAAATGCACAAGAACATAGCATTTGGTCATGGCACTTCAGGATAATGGTTGCTCTTAAATCTGGTTACAAGGCTTTCAGGTATAGCTGTTACCTCCATGCTTCTGCCCCCTTAGAACACATTTTCATATGGACATTTGTGGAATCAGACCTCACCACAGCAGAGGAACAGACAGACAAACTAATGTGTTCTAATACCTCCTAATGCACACCAATTTTTCTTTGTTGTTTTGTTTCTTAATAACCTCCAAATGCAAAATATGTAGGAAGTCATGCATAAATTCTGGTTATAGTATCATCCCCTAAGAGACAAACACAGGCAGCAGCATTTTTATGTGAGGGGAGGAAAAAAGAACATCCAATTTTCCACTACAAAACAGGTGCACTCAGATTTTCAAAGTACATCACACTTGTCTCTCTTGTTTATTTAATCCTAATTTATCGGATCAAGACAAAGAATAGTATGGTTTGGTTTTCTGGCATGTTCATGTCCACAGCAAAAAGAAGGTCATTGCATTTGGGTACTAATCTACCAGTGCAGTAAGCCGTGATTAAAATGTCTTGGTAATGTTCTCAGAAAAGCATTACAACTGCTTGAATCCATATCCATCCATGGCCAGGGAAGAGGGGATGCTAGTCTGGTTTGGTTAAATACATATAAACTTATTCCCCAGTCAGTCAGCTAGAGCAGCAGCCCTGCATTTCAGCAAGTGAAATAAAAAGATTGCCTGGGGTCAGGATAAAAGCAAAGGTACGCAGGGCCAGGAAAGTGTTTTCACTGTTATCATTGCACTTCAGAGGACCCAATAGAGCTCTCACGGGGGATCACAAGGGACCTCAGCTCTCCTTATAAGTTTCTTATGCCTCTAAATTTATTTTAATGTCCACTGAAAAGGTGAAGGATTAAATAAGGAGGACAACTGAGGGAGCGGGGGGATGTGTGCTTCGGCTTTGTGCAACGTTCCAATTCTAGCTTTGGACAGATAAGCAGGGAGGGATGTAGTCTTTAGAATAAAGTGGAGTAAAGGTGCAATGCAAAAAAAGGTATCTCTGTTCAACTTGTGAGTGAAGTTCTATGTGCCTGAGCCACACTTCCCCTGCTGCCACTGCTGCAGCTTCTCCTTTTTTTCATAATCATCCCCGTTATGAGTCTTTGTTCACAAAGGTGGAAAACACGGAGGGCTCTAATGATGCATTATCACAGGTCAGGGAATGAAGCACATAAATCTCCCTGGCATTTGCCTCCACACAATACCTCTAAAAGGACAGCAGCATTCCTTAAAGATGTAGCTTTTCTCCAATCAGATGACTCAACAAAGCAATGTACCTGTGGGCTTTTGCCAGGATAATCACCTTTTCCTCTCAGTGCTCCTTGTACAGCTCTGACCTTGTCTGCTTTTCTTTAGTCTGCCGTGTTTTCTGTAATGAAGACTAGAATTCAATTGTACATCTGGGACTAATAGCTCTTAAAACTAAATTATTTCTCTCACAATTACAGATTGTCATAAACATACAAGCAGTGAAGTACAGAGAGATGCTTTCACTGTAAAAGCCATTTTGAAAGCAAAACTTCAGTCTAATTGAAAGATGTTATTGCTGTTCTAGTTGGAGACCGATGGAGCTGTCTTTGAAGACCATGTCAGTACTGCAATTGGCTTAGTTTAAATCAACAGAAACCTGAATTGTACAGAGGAGTGAGAGTAAGACTATGTAAAAAATGTCAGTAGTCAATGGCAGTTGTGTTATTGTCATGACAGTATGATGGCAGTTCAGTGAAGCAATTATTAATTTTTTATAATGCTACGGAAAGCGGAGACGTTCAAAGAAATAACAAGGTTTACTATATAATACACAAACAATTACCAAGGATAGAGTAAAATACAATAGAAAATTTTGTCATACACTCTGAGAAGAATGTATCTTTTAAACCAAAGATCATTGTACAGGTTCTCTGCTGTTGTAAATGAAACAACATCAGGGCAATACTGGCAGCTCCTACTAGCTTTGAGTCATCCATTGATAAACATTTATATTTTAATAAGTAATCAAATGTTAATTTAACTGGAAGTCCACTCTCTTGTAAAGAAAATATGCAATGCAAGCAGTGATGGCTTGCAATATGCTACTAGTCCTGTTATTATAACTGGACTCAAAATAGACTCAGATTGTATGTTTAGGGAATATGGCTTGTGCAGGCTCTTCATCCTGGCAAAGATCCTACACTCCTTGAGGAAATTCTGGTAGACCTTAAACAAATCATTTTTCCATTCTCCATTTCTTAGTTATGGCTTAACTATCAGTGAACATGGGTGTCATTATTTCTACTGTTCTCAGAAGTATATTTTTCAGAATGAAATCCCATTTATTTTGTACGAATTTCCCTCTTTCATAATTTGTGCTTCATCCTGCTTCCTATAGAAGAGTTTTGCAGCTGTTAACATAAGCAGAATCTTTCCTTCTATTTCCAGAATAAAAGTTACACATATTTCTTTTCTTGGTGTTCTCAGAACATCATGTTTCTCATCCTGATGCCTTTAAACAAAATAACAATCATTTTTCATCAATTTCAACTTTTACTTATGGTTTTAAAATAAATTTATTTCAATCACACAAGCACTTATAACTGTGTTCTTCAATCTACTTATTTTACATTCTCTTTCATGAGAATATACATTCAGAATGATCAAAGGTGCTTAACTGGTCCCTTGTTAGAACTCTCTGGTTGCTGGGCTTTGATTTCCTTTGCATTGCACTCCCAGGATTCTCTTCTTTTTATTAATATTGTAATTCTATAGCATTTACTTACTTCCAAAGCAAAACTGAAAGCTCTTTTTCAGTGCACTGTTCCTTCTACCAATGCAAATAGGAATGAAGTTACTCTGTAGACTCAACATGCTGATTGTACTGGCATTTTCATAAACAGCCATGAGACACTTGGGGTGAAAATAACAATGCTTATATTGAATTTGCATCACGCGGCGCACGTCTCTCCCTGCAGAGTAAGGAGTTTTGCTAACCAGTGTTTCATGACAGCTGTACCTGACTTCCTATGAACACAGCAAGGGGTCAGCTGAGGGGAGGAGCCTTAGCACCATGAATTTAAAGTGTGTTAACGGTGAAGTGCAGTCACTAAAGAAAATTAACCCCACCCTAGCCAAAACTAGCACACTGAGCAACAAGTTTTTAATTGTTTTCTATGATATGGAAGGAATAAAATTTGACCATGAAAGCCGTCTAGTTCTCATAATAGTACAGAGGGTCATTTTTTCAAATAGTTAAACTTTACCCCCAGGCTTACAGGATTATGTGCTGTGTCATTATCAAGAAAAATCTCACTGCATTAAGACGCAGCCATTACTTTTAAAAAGACAGAGACAATGGGTTTTTTGTTAAAAACAGAACAAAACCAAGAAAGCCTTATCACATAAGCAGCATGAACTTACATGCAAAAAGAAAGTTTATAATGAAAATCGAGATTTCCCTAGCTCTTGTGATAAAAAAGTATATACTCTAACCAATGTCTTTTTTCTGTTACAGGAATGGTGTTTAATTCATTTTTGTCTTAATTGTGTGCCTAACACCACGTGTGAAACTTATAGAGCCTCTCACCTCTTCAAGTACCTTTGTAAAGTCAGGAAATGCTTATAAAACAGATAGGACATGCCTATATGTTTAAGCAAAATGAAGAAAGACTTGACATCAGTTTAGGAAGTTATCCTGCCATTCCTACAATCAAATTTCATCCAAATATTTCACCCATTTAACATCCTTTCTTTTGCATTAATTTGCTTACAGACCGATGCTTATGCCAAACCCCCAAGGATTACTGAGGTGTATGTAAGAGTAGATAGAATGCAAATACCCTGTACTTATATGGTAAGGGATTGAGGACCAGATCTTCCCCTTCTCATTTGCTAACATTTTTTGCCATTTTTTTATAAATAAAAATTAAATGAACACACTCTTCAAAGAATAAAGAGTCGTCCCTGGTATCCAACACAAAACTTCCAGTACAGTTCAACACACAACAGTTCCTCTCTGACTCATGACACTTATCTCCTCAAAATATATTTCTATGTCTGTCATGTTTGTGTTACATAAATGGAGCCACCTCAGTGTGCAGCTTTCAAAGGTAATTTCTTTTAACTGGAATAGTACTGCTTCACAAGTAATTGTGCTGTATATAAGATGAAATCCTGAAAGAGAATAGCTCAGATTTTATATAAGCACATGTGATGAATGACCAGCAGAATCAGCTGAGTCAGTAATCAATGGTTGACTACAAAATGCATATGTCTGGGAATCCAATAAATTGGTTTGTTTTCAGAAATTGCGTCTTATGTTGAATGTGGTGTTTATCAGCATTAATCTTCAATAGTGGCTGCCAGTGGGGCTGTAAGTTATTCATTTGTGTGAGCTCCCTGATTGATGTTGTTCATACAAACTTCTATTCTCAAAGCAATATCTACATGGAAAAAGCACTTCACCATGATTAAGGGAATTATTGATGTTTTTATTTTTAGACAGTAACATCTTGTCTAGGATTTACCAATAGTAGCAGGTTCAGCAGCTTCAAGGTTTAGGTATTTGTGACAGCATAATGGATTCAAAGCACCAGGTGAGACTCCAGGCAAAACTTGCAGCACAGAAAACAGAAGATTTGGATAAAATTAATACAACTTCATGCCTTCACTGTTCTGTCTAAGGTCAATCCCTTGACATTTGCTGGTATGATATCCAAGCTGAGGCATAGAGGAACACTGTTGACACCCAGGGAAACATCCACGTAGAGGAATAGTAACCTCTGATCTGCTCACTCAGACCTCCTCCACTGCCCCATCCATGATCTCAACTCAAAACTAGAAAGTGTGGAGGGAATCTCCCTAGAGAATTTTACTTCTTACATTAGGGACATTCTCCATATACCAGAAAAGAATCTTTAATATCTCACTCATCTGAAGAAAATAAAGCACAAGAGGGCGTTCTTATTTATTTACCTGTCTTTATATCTGCTTTAATATCCTAACTACCCATGCTGCTTACATGTCTAGGCAGTTTTTTAATTTTCCTTAGACTATTTTAGCTTTCTTTCCTACAAACCAGATTTAGTTCTGTATATTTTTTATCTGTATTTTCATCATCCACTTTGAAATAGATGTACATTACTGAAGAAGGTGTGTTGTTGGTTTTAATTTATATCGCTTGAGTGATTTTTGGTTTTTTTATTGGATGTTAAAAGGAGGGAGACTGGAAAGTTTTTTTTTTTATTTAAATATACTCATAGTTTACACCAAAGGCTGTGATCTGACTAGCCTGGTCAAATTTTAAGATCCATAGGAAATTTTAAAAAACTTCAATTGCATAGTCCTCCTTTTCAGTTAGACAGTACACCTCTGAGTTACATATTTTAGCTTCCCAAGGGTTAATTATTTCAGCTTGGTAGACTAATTCTAAATATCAGCTGTAGGTTTAAACCCTGGAGTGCGAATCTGAGAAATTGTCTTCTGCTAATCCAACTCCCCAGAGGCATTTTAGGTGATTACAGTCATTCTAGCTGTAATTTATATAATTATAGAAAATCTGATTTTTCTTGGTTGTCTTTTTTTTTTCCCATTTGTCTCCTGTTGCCTGGCCTGAAATAGGAGGTAGAGATTTCATTTATGCTGCTAGATATGTAAGTGTGTGTATTTTCCCCAAGTTGCTGTATTGATCATGGGATGTTATGGTGATGTTTTACCAAGTGACAGCTTTAGAATAATACATCTATGCAAGTGTACATGGAAGTCAAGACAGGGAAATGAAACAGCAAGACATGCATGATCACCCTTGTAAAAGTGTGGCAAATTGCAGGATACTGCCATGTGGAGGCTACAGCCAGTGGTATACTCTGCAATTAACCAGTACAGTGAATAGGACTAGGACTTGGGGATGGTTTAACAGAGTGCAGTGCAGCATGCAATGTCTTTCCTCTCCAGGGGAAACAAGCATTGATGGGAGAGGCTGGATAGCACAGGGAAGCAGAAGAGCATTTCATTCATGAAGGAGGAAAACTTGGGTCTTGCATGCCTCTGAAATTTTCTTGTTTTCATGGAAACTTTTCTTCTGTCTATACACAGAAGAACCTATCTTGCTGTCATGAGTTGTCTTATCTCTCATCACAGCCCAACATCTTCATTTTAGACCATCTTTCCCTCATAATGTGCTGGAATTTCTAGGAGATGTTTAATTCCATACCCAAGTTATGCCATAACTTAAAGAGGTTGTATTGAAAACAAAACAAACAAAAACCTGAGATCTACAGAAAAAAAAATCAGACACAAAATCACTAGCCAAGCAGAGAGACAACTACNCAGAGAGACAACTACTGTGCACAACTCAGAAGATACCTGATTAATGACAGATATTTGGCATTATTTATTATCAACCTTGTCAAAGAGGTATTACATCACAGCCATGAACTCTCTTATATTCTCCTTTGTTACAGTCCATGGAGTAGAGGAGAGGAGCATTATGGAAATGAGGGGACATGGAGAAATCTATATAGAGTATCTCATGGATAGGCAGTGATTTAATCAATCCTAAAAAAATTGGAAAGTTCATGTATTTTCAATATGTCTTAAAATGTTAGGAGAGGATGGAGAAACATTTCCATTTGAAGATTTTATTCTAGTAATATATCGTTTTTCCTTGAGAAAGATGTAGATTCTCAGAACTGGGATTCCTTTAATTTTGTTCTGCTTCTCCTGAGAACCATAGAGTGAACTAGAAAATATCTCAGTTCAAATCTCAGCTCTCCTGGGAAGGGCTCACAATATTCCTAAGTATCCAGAGGAGGTTTTACATCGTCATGAAATGCTTCCACTACTTGGGATATTTTTAAATGCTCATTACAGCACATCAAGGAGAGTGTGAGAAAAACCTGATAGCTGCTCTCCAGGAAACCCTCAAAAGAAACTGTAGTAATTGCAATAGATAGATTGATTAGCTAGATAGATAGATAGATAGATAGATAGATAGATAGATAGATAGATAGATAGATAGACAGATAGATGCAATCCATCTCCTCTCTGCTGTGTTTTTCTGCTCTGAGGATGCAGGCAGGGATGAGGCAGGCAGGAGTTTAGTCTCCACCTCTGAAAGTACAGAATCTGAGAGAAGGAAAGGGAAAGAAATTAGGTACGTCACGCAATTTTTTTCTCTCTATCAAAGCATGGATCTATCTAAAAACCTTCTGAAGAAAAGAGATAATATTTTTCTTGGGAGCAAGAGCAGATCCTCAGAAGTGAATATGTGGTAGAACTAGGAGTTTTGCCCTGGGAAGGATTTCAGAGCTGCAATTATCCTTTGCACTCAGTTTCACAGCAGTGTGACAAAACGGCCCTTTGTTAGCATAACAGATACATGAGTCCTGTAGTGCTTTAGTTACTTAAAACAATCAAAAATCAACAAATAATAGTAATGCTTGCTTTTGATTCACAGCATTTTTATATTTATCAGAAATTAATTAATACCATGGTGCACAAATTTTAAGCCAGTAGATTCCTTTGGTTTTCCTCCCACTCTTCCATTCCAAGAAAAAACAGGTGAACGACATATGTGATATGTTTTTCTCATTGGAAAATATTATTCTTTATCAATTTGCTTGCATTAAGGAACAGGTAATATGATATGGTCAGAACACTATTTATTTGTAGCGGTTCACGACCTCTTCATTTATACAAATACTTATTACTCATATTTCTTGCTTTCTCCATCTCTCGCTCCCCAACAGCTTTCTTTTTATTACAAGCTTTTATATTTGCTATTAGTCATAAAACACTATTAACTAGATATTTAGGTGCTGTCACCTGGATCTGACCCTCTAAGTTCTATCTGTCCCGTTAAAAAATAGGCAGTGTGTGACTGAAAAGCAAAAGAAAAGTAATAACTGCTAAATCATCAAGCAGATTATTGCTTTTCTTACTCATCCCTCCCCACCTCACCCCCACATACTAGAGAAAAAAAAAATCAAGACAGGCAAGGTTTTCAAATCACATATTCCTTCAGCAATAATAAGGTGGTTGATGCTTAAAGCCTCTTGCCAACCTTAATCCCTAAATCCCTTGCATGCCATAGCAAATAGAAATTCAGCTGGGGCTGTCCAGCCTTGTAAAGACAAACCATCCTTCATCAAAGAGGTGTCTGTGTTGATAAATTGCTCCCTTCACACACATGACACTATCTCTAAAAGTGATTTGTGTACATTAGGACCGCAGAAAAAGATGAAACAAAAAACCCTTAAGAGTAAACTAAGATGAAGAACAAAAAAGATTACTTGGAGCAGTCAAGTAGCTTTTTACAGAATCAAATTTGGGGAAAAATCATTCATTGCAGTCTCTGTAAAACACAAATCCTGCATATAGGCCCAGCAGGTATGACTTACCATGGATGTAAAACCCACTGTGGAATTGCTCAGATGTGTTTGCAAAGCTGTTGTGGGGATGGAGTTCAGGAGGGCAAAAGGAATGAATTCTTCTGTTGTCTGATTGAAAGCAAACATATTACAACTTTAACAAGTATTTTGGTTCCTGCTGTTCTAGTGCAGCTGGGATGAAATCTTAAGATGTTGTTGTGTTTTATCCAATGAACAAGATCATTTTTCTCCTAGAGAAGGACAGCTTTTGCTCCTGCTGTTGCTGCTATCTTCCAGTTGGAATTTGCATGTCCTGAGTAGCTACTATTCCTTGCTTTTTGCAGTGCTCCTAATATAACATACTCTCTGAAAGTTTTGTTCCTGCTCAAGATTTTCGCAGCAACTGCTGCTTAGGATGTAGAATGCTACTCTTGGTACTTCAGGAGTCCCTATGTTTTCCTGATTAAGAATTCCAAACAAAGAAAAGCTGAGGGAAATTGAATATGCAAAAAGTAGAGGGTTAAGTAAGGATTTTATCCAAACCAAATTCAATGTAATTGAAAGGTGACAATCGATATCTGTTTTAAAAGTAACATTCTGTATTGCAATGATTAAGTATTCTAAACAAAGAAAAGCTGAGGGAAATTGAATATGCAAAAAGTAGAGGGTTAAGTAAGGATTTTATCCAAACCAAATTCAATGGAATTGAAAGGTGACAATCAGATTGTATCTGTTTTAAAAGTAACATTCTGTATTGCAATGATTAGCAGGTGACTATATGTTTTGCAGTAAATAGGAGGAAAAAAGGATTTTTGAAGGATTTATTCTGCAGGTTCTCAGCCCCACATAATAAGGAGCAAAATAATATTATTAGCATTCTTGTGCGGAAAATCCTCTCTTGTCTCCTGCCACAAAAATCCCTCAGACATTAGGCTCTGTAATGAAGAATGGAGATAGGTTATGGTGGAACAAATTTTGCAGCTGTGTTTTGAACCTGTTTTGAGTTCTTTTCTCCCACTTCCCATAGCCTTCCCAGTGGTACTGTGGGCACTTCACAAGACTGGCCACTAGACAGCATTTGCCTGCCTAAAATAGTTCCCTGAAGACCAGCAACAGCGAAAACTCCAAAGAGAAATCCAAAGGAGAAAAGAGATGATTCCAACAGTAAGCACCCTTTTAAAAATATGTGGCAAGTCTAAATGTATGTCCGTGAAGGTAATCAGATCAGACATAAGAATTAAGCTGATCCCTACATGGATCCTTTGTCTGTCTTTAAGGCTGATAACTCACATCTCAAAGAACCTTGACAAATAGAAGTGATTGACACTCTTCTCATTCAGATCTGATGTGCCTCAACCATTTTTCCATAATTCAATTTTGTATGCATGGTCTGAGTTCTTCTACAATGTGTTGTTCTGAGAATTCATATGGCTTTGCACACCCGATTAATTACTTAACTAACCCAGCTTTTTTTTCCACTTTGCAAATCATAATCTCAAGTAAATTCCTCTATGAGAGCTGCCGCATTTAGATGCTTATGTTAAATATAATAGGAGTGGAGATGTAAGACTAAAGTATAACTTAATATTGTCTGTTTTCTTTATCTGCTACTGATATAAAAGCAAGGATAATAAAACAAAGGGGTAATGGGGTGGTTGAAGGGTCCAAAAGCAGGGTAGAAATTAGAAAGGAAGAAGTGCCAGCCTAAATGTATGGATTCTTGGATGGGTGAGACTCAAAATTGCCCATGTCTCTACAGTCTTATCACTTTTCCACTGTCTTCTGTATGTGTATGTGTATGTGCATATATTAATATCTGTAAATAATTAAATGATGCAGTTCAGATATTTACCTTATGTCACGCCCCTGAAAATGTTCCTTCTAGTATTAGAATTTTTGCCAACAAAGAGTTTTCATACCTACATTTTCCTTTATCTGTGAAATCCATAAAATTTATTTTCTGTCATTTCTATATTCTCTCTTTAAATTGGTATAGTTGGTTTAGAATTTAATTCTGATATTCATATTAGTTCAGTCCTCCCACAGGAATTCCAATGGAACTTTAGAATATCAATTAGTTAAACGTTTTCGTTATTGACAGATGTTGATTTTTTTTGTGTGTCACGCATTAGCAGCAATCACTTTGCAGTACCATACAGAGATTTGTTAGACCAGATCCTCCATGCAGACTTGATTTGACCTGTGAAGGTTTGTAGCCTGAAGAGCTTGTAATCTGAATAATGAAGAGAAATGGAAGGTGGGAGAGCAGCTTGGGAAGTGTCCCATCTTGCAAAGACGGGTGAGGGAGCTGAGTGCTGGATTCAACAAGACTAAGCACAGCTAAGCCAGGTGCCTCACTGCTGACTGCTCCTTACAGAAGACAGACAGAAGGGAACCCCACAGAAGCCAGGTCAGCCTGCCTGATATCCGAGTCTGCTACGAGTGCCTTCCCACGGATTAACAGGGAACCAAAGGCAGCTGCGGTTCCAGCCACAGAGATTTCCACGATGGGCTGGAATCCTTTAAAGCTACATGATTGGTGAAAGATGCTGATGGCTCCGAGGGCTCAGCACAGTCCGAAATCTCATGGAAATAAAGTTGCTAGATGGCTTTACAAATCGGATCCCAAGCTTCACCTTGCAACTATTTCTGATTACCATAATGTTTACAGCAAAAACAATTTCCTGGTCTTCTTTTTGCCACTAAACAGTCCCTCTCCCACTTTCCATTCCTCTTGACCTCGTCAGACCTGCTTTAACTCCACTGGTTTTGTAGCTCCCTATCCCTGCTCACCCAGCCCGGGGGTTCATCTCCGGGATTGCTCGGGGACTGGGCAGAGAGCCCTCCGGGCTCTCTCGGAGCAGCATCCATGGCAGCAGCTGTCAGCAAACTCTGAATGCTCCGTGCTTCCCAGAAGCCAAACGCAGCACCCGTGCAACACCCACAGCCTTTTCAGCCCCAGGTACCGACAGCTCCTTCTCACTCCCAGCATTAGCCCCGCCAGCCCCGTGCTGTGCAAATACTTCCATGTTCACAGGTAAAATTCCCTACTGGGGTCTCACATTCACAGTCACCCCCCTGCACAAAACTGTCCCCACCTCCTCTGATATCTTGGAGTAGTAAACCATTTGTTTAATCTCTTTGCTTTTCCCTGACTGCCAGTAATGAAATGCTGCTCTTTCTGAAATAATTTCCTGACTATTTGCTGAGATTCATCTCCGACATTTCATTAAATATGATCATTTAACTGTACAAGTACAAATGTGTTTTTAATTTAGCTTACTGCAGATATTATAGATGTGGGGAAATGAATTCGCATTGCTCTAGGACAAATATATCATTCACATATGAATGCCACAAAAGAACAAATTATTAAAAATTACTGAAACTTCCACAAAGATTTATACTTAACATTTCCATTTTCAATCTCAGTGCCAGGGAAACGTATAGCTTGTCACTATATCACACATGATATTATGAAGAATGTTTGCAAGATTTCCCTGGGAATCTTTATCAACATTTTCATCTTGGATTTCATGTTAAGGAGCAAAATCTGCTTTCAGGGAGAAAGGTGAATTCAGCTGGGGTTTGTCTGGGAAAACTTGGCTTATCAAATAGGCTTTCATCAAAGAATTCCATGACCACACATAAAGAGGACTATTACTTTAATGAAGATAAACCCAAAAGAATAGAAATTAATGTATCCAATGCATCTTCCATCCATAATGTTAGGTCAACTATATGTTTATAAACCAGCAGCCAAAGTTAAAAAAGAGAAAAAAAGATAAAAAAATTTAGCCCCAAGTTGGTCAAAAAGAGAGATTATTTGGACCCCAATATATGTTTCAGATATTTTTGAATTTCAAGAGAAGCTGTAAGTGAACTGTTTTAGGTTAGATGGCTTGAATTTCTCTCACATTTCAGTATTAAATACCATTCTTTAAGAAGAAGGCAAAAGAGTTAACATCAATATACACTGTGTTTTAATATTAAAAGTTATATATATAAATATATAAATAAAAGTTATATATATTATTTATGTTAGCAAAACTTCCAAATATCCAGTTTTTAAGAATGAGGGGTATATTTTGCTAATCTTTACATAAAGAAGAGAAAAAGAAGGTAGGCTCTTCTATATATCACAGTTTGCCTTTTAGAAGATAAATAACTTAGGAATAGGTTGATGAATAACAGCAGTTTACTCAACACCTCAAAGTGGTGCAGTGAAATTTTAACAATGTATTTCAGTCTATCCTGGCCTTGATGACAGGGCTTCAAACTTATTTGAATCTTGAGCCATCATTTCAGCACAGTATGGGGAGATCTGGATTATGACCCTTATGTTTATATATGAGAGGAATGGTACCAGTAACATAATAGTGTGGAATTTCTATTTTATCATGTTCTGTTTCCATGAAAGGTAACATTTTCTTCACTGAATTCCATTAATTATTTTTTTCTGTACCAATTTTGGAAATGTATTAGCATTTGAACATAATTTCTCTACTTTCACAAAAAACAACCTTATAACACAAACACTTCTGATGTCTTTTCTAAGCGTGAAACATCTTGAATTGCAGGGTGGTTGTCCCCTCTGTGACTCAGAGCTTCCAGGTCACCTCTTCACAAACTAAAGGCTGTCCTTTCATTGAAAAGCTGCTCTTGTCCTACAACTCTGTGTGATGGGTGTCTCTGAAATTAATTTTGAAAAACTAGTTCAAGATGAGCTCTTCAAATCATTATTGTAAGTAGACCAGAGCCATATGTCTTTTTTCCAGTTTAAGTGAGTTAAAGTGAAGTGAGTTTAGGATGCTACACATAATGTCTACGTTATTTTGGTATAGGTCTGTGAGGAGACTGGAGGTGAAAGTTGGTCAGAATTGGTTCAGCACATTGGAAATTAATTTACTCAGTTCTTCATAGTTTCCTAGTGGACACTTAGGCATGTCCCACACAAGGGCAGTCTGATGACTTCTGTGTGGGAGAGGACAAAATTTATATTTGCTGAGAGATGACATTGTTTCAGTACTAAGGAAAAGCAGCAGATCTGGGAAACAGGCCTTCCCTCAGAATGCTCAGAAGCCACTTGAGGAGACAGAGGGACCTTGGATTTTGAGAGATAGCAAGATGCAAACAGTTCCCACTGACTGGTCTTGTGTCTCTCAGGCTCCTTGTGAAACTTTCACCTCCTTTTTTCTAGTCCTGTGTGCTGGGTGATGGGATGGGCTGCTGAGCTTGCTTATGATGGGGCCAGAGACCAGGAGTGCAATTCCTACCTCCACTCCTCACCGCTGGATGAGCTGCGAAAATCTCTTTGCCTATTTTCAGCCTTTTTCACATCACGTGAATTATTCTAAAGTATACTTTACTATTTCAAATGCAGCAAAACAGCCTCTTGAAGCAGTCTCTACATCTTCTGATGAAGGACACATTGCAATAAAAGTACAGCAAAACTTTGCCTAGTGTCTCAGTTGCTCAGCTGTGGTCACATTGGAAAAAATATGCCTCAGAACAAAACTATCAGCATGCACAAAGCCACAAAAAAAATCATTGTCCATAACAGCACAATTGTTGAGTCATTTCAGCAGTTTTTTTTCCTCAGTTTTTTCTAGATTATTTATACTCTGTACATCTGTAGTCTGACTTCTGTTCTGGTTGTTCATATACATTTAAAAGTCTTGCCTTGGGTGTTTACAAAGAAAACTCCTATGGAGTTCAGTCATAACTTAACTGGAAAAACACAGAGGAGAAACTTGCTAAGCAGCTTAGGATTCAGCTGAATTTTATTTTACTGCACTTCTTCCCTGAGAAACAGGCATAAGACTGGTGTCTCACTGGAGTGTCCTCCCAACCTTTATCTGGTATAGAATGTAGATATCTTACCCAACATTACAAATAGATGCTTGAAGGGTCCTACCATGGATTTCATTGACTGTACATGAGTGCTCACATCAGCTGGAACGAGGAGCACACTGTGCAACTGATCGCACTCCTCTCGTGTGAGAGGTCAAATACCAACAGTATTGACATGACAGGAATTAGAGGTAATGGTTAATGAGGACAAGACCCTTACATTTTAACAAATCCACTTCTTCTAGGGGATATTTGCCAGAGTCATTATTTCTGCGTGTACCCAAGAGAATAAGCAATGTAGCCAAGTAGCAAATGTATGAGCCAACATGAGTAAATATTTGTATCACACCAGTGGATGGTTCTGGCCAGCAATAGGACCATGTTTTGCAGTTCAAAAAAAATAACTGAATAAGGGGAAACCAGAATAGTCATGCTGTGATAAATTAGGTTTATGATTAGAAAGATTGTAATTCCTGGGTAGTGGAAATAGGAGATGCTTGAGGAAATGCCAAGTTAAGGGAGTTAAGTACCAAATCTCATTGAATTCCAACTGCCATGTTAGTTATCTAATTGTACTGCAATAAGAAAGCTGCTTTAAAGGCCCTACAGCACTTTTTTACACCAGTAACTTTTGACAAAGTTTACTTGGGAATTTTTTTCCCCTTTTTATCCCCAAGGACCTTCTTTTCTGAGCAGTGAAGGAGAAGCCCCCTACCTCAATTTTGCCATGGTCTCTGTGACTTGTTAGTGTTACACTTTGTTTATTTTCCGGTGCCAGCTCATTTCCAATAACAACCAGTATTCCACAGTATTAGAATCTGTTCCAGGATACATGGAATAGAAGAAAGCAGAGGCAGGTTTTAAAGTTTAGAAATTTTTTTTTTCCTTAGGATCGAGCTAGTGGAAGAATTGTCTTGATATTTGACCAAGCAAATTACGCCAGCTAGTAGGTGCTTTAATTTGTATGCCTGAGGCTTAAACAATGCCACATCCACTTAGGGACCTGAGCGTTACTGCTCTGCTCCTGTTACAGTTTGTGATATCGGATCGTGTTACTGTGGATGTGTGTCTGTAAATCTTACTGGCTACGTGCATGCTTATGGCTGTATTTCTAGCACAGGGATGGGAGATGAAAAATAAATCTAAAGGTTATGGAGAAGTAGTGATTTTTGTCATTTAAATAATACCATCCTTTGGTACCTGCTTTTGGACCAAATGAACAAAGATGTCACAAGTAATCAAAAGTTTAAAGTCTGGAAATCCAACTAATCCAAAGTGATCTTGAATGCAGGATGTCAAAAGCTTTAAAATTGATAAGAGAACAGTCCTAGATCAGCATGACATAGCAAACAACCATTTGAAGTGCTGAGCTAAATAAGCTCGTGTTGGAGACCTTATTTATTTATTTTTAAATGAATCAATATCCATAGCTTTTCCCATCAGGGTATGTCCCTTAAAATGTCCCCTATGATTTGTTTTATGGATTTGCATCATGTGAGCATATTTTAATGAGATACAGGTCATTTAATTACATGTTTGTTTCAAGCACATCATGCATGTTTTGATTATCAACTTCAACATCACTGCAGCACATAAGTTACTCCCACTACTCAGTCATCTTCTACAAAAAGTTATCACCACAAAATTTTTTATCTACTGAGGGTAACCCTAATTGTGTATTTTCTCATCTGCAATTAATGCCCTGCCCCAGTGCTGTCACAATTATTACTATGTGACTATAGATTTGTAGAACTAGGAAAAGAGCAGCAAGCACCAAATTCATCAGGGCCAAATATTTTTGTTCTCCTTGCCCTATGTAAACATGTTTGCTCTCTACTTGATAAAAATTACTGAATGAAACATATTATGGAGCTATTGCCAACAACTGTCATGATATTTTATTTCATCAAAACAGCACAATAACAACTGTAAGTATTTCCATAATGCTGCCTCTACAGAAATGAAGAACTCTTTAGAGAGATAACATACAGAACTGAATGCAGGACATCTGAGCTCTGTTAGTACCTCTGCTGCAGATATCTTCTGTCACCATATTTGACTGAGTCACTGACTGAATGCAGATTTGTCCTTCTGTAAAACAGGAATATTGCCATTTGCAGATGTATTTCTTTTCTGTCACCCATTTTGGAGGAGCTCTCTGACTGGGATGCTGTGAAACTCCATGCACTGAGATATTTTAAGTCTCTAGGCATGTAAAAATGTGCAGGTGAAGCTCCTGTGGAAATTTGATTTGAATATATGTCAAGCAAAGTTTTTTTAGATGCACTGTAGATTTTCTATTCAGACGCCATAGGTTTGTCTTATACTTCACACTGACCCTTAATAATGGTTGCAGTTAAAACAGTGACAACAGCATAATAACAACACCAGTAATAGTTAAGCTTAGTCTGCACTGACAGGTAAAATACTGTCAAATTCAGATAATTAGACTTCACTGAATGAACCGTCACACAGACACGGCTTCCATAGTTTAGTTATAAATGATCCATTAATCCATATAAGTATCATTTCAAAAGCAGAAGCCTAAAGATGATGGTAGGAACGGTAACAACAACAAGACAGTTAAAAGATGAAGAAATTGCTTGCCAGGAAGAAATCTGAGTGCATAGCTTGTAGTCAATACTGTCTGCCAAAAAAATGCCAGTAATGGAGAATTCTCTGTCCCCAGTCATCCAAGCTACCATGGAGTCAAAGCCAAAAGTATCTATAAAGACAGTGTACTGTCAAGTGGTTGGCACTGTACTTCTCATCAAGGCCTTCATCTCCTGACTGTAAGAACTGCACACACACTAGATTTCACCCAAACTTTGGGAAACCCAGAGAAGAAGGAGAGGGAAGATTCTGTCAGAATTTGAACACACTGCCTTGCCACAAGTCTTTGTCCCATGTGGATGATAAAAACTCTGGAGATGTGACCTACAAGATCATAAAGCAAGGGAGTTTGAACTCTGGTAAAATTATATCAATAACTTCATTAAGAAATTGGTGAGAAGGAATACCTGATGCTAAGCACAGCTCTAGGTTAAACATTAGCAAGGAACGCTGTATCACCTCGGGTGCAAAACTAAATATATTAGAGACAACACCATTTTTCCTGGAAAATGGCTCTTACACTTCACCACAGAACCAACTGAGCTGAAAAGCAAGTAATCACCAGCTAAAGTGAAAGTTTTAAACCATCATCAAAGATCTGACTCTTCAGTGGTTTTGCATGCCCCTCCTTATTTTAGAAGGTTCTGAAATAAAATTTTAAGCAAAATCACCTTATTCCTGTGAACAGCCTCTGGTAAAACAACAAAGAAGATACTTGAAAACCTATTTAACATTGTATAGCAAGTGCCCTTCAGGTCCTGCATAACAAGTCAACAAGTAAATTGTAATGACAGAGTCATTTTTAAGGGGCAGGTTTTTGGTATATTCAGTTTGGTACAATTTTCTTCTTGTCATTTTTTTGAAAAGCCCATTATCCACTATTTTCAGTCTTTTATTTATACAAGCACTAGCAATACAAGCAAATACTTTCTGCATATATCCTGCTCTTGCATAAGACATGAGCAGTTCTTTTTGTTACACCTTTCCTGAAATAAAAAGGCAAATTGTAAAGTATTATTTAAAAAATCACCCAGTCTGATCCACTGCTGCAGTAACTTTATTGTGTTCACCCAGCTCCATGTGTCCAACAGAAATCTTGTTAAAATGCAAGCTGGAATGATATATTGAGTCCAGTAATGGGTAGCTGTGTTTAACTGAAAAAATAACCTGATCTAAATTTGCTAAACTGCTCCTGGAGTTCAGAAAATTCAGGATAAGTGAGCCACAGTAGCTGAAACAGAAGAATGGGGCTCAGAAGATGATTCTACCCCAGTGTTTTTGGACTCTGCCTTGGTGACTTCAGGCAAGCCGCATAAGCTCTTTTCCNGGCAAGCCACATAAGCCCTTTTCCCTCTTTCTAACAATCTTCACATTGTCAATTTAAATTGGTGTTTAGCTTCATTATTAAGGTGATGTTAAATGTATTAGAACCCATGAGCATCGCCTCTCGAGCAAGTCTTCCCCTTGTAAAACAAAATTGTGACACGATGGGAAATCTGTCAATCAGCATTTTATGAATTCTAATTTTACTGTGAAATTACTCTATCATCAAACATATCAGTGTAAGTGGGATCTACCATGCACATGTATCATACATTCATCTGTCTTGGAAAATATGCCATTCTGAATATCAGCTGTCTCCTATTGAAATGCACACTCAGAGTAACAAAAACTGGTTGAAGTAAGGAATGTAATCCATCCAATTTTTCTTTGAGGGGAGGAATTATAGACTACAAAACTTCCTGTAGGAAACACAAGTGTTGGGTGTGAAACTCACGTAGCAAGACTGGGAGCCAATGCCAAGGGAGAGGATGAGAGGAATATGTCCTCATAAGGGATAGGTAGCAGCTAGTGCAGAGCAAGTTTACTTCAAACAGAAAGAATAAGATGGAGACTTAATGGTCCCAAAAATGCTGTGTTGAAAAAGGGATTCAGGACCGGTCGGACCCAAAAAACCTTTTGGAATTAATGAAAAAATTAAGGCATGAAATCTGTAGAGAGTTTATTGCTGTAGACAGGTTTGAATTTTTCATTTATATAGGGACAGAATAACTGGATTTAAGATTTTGTGCAAACTGTCTCTGTGTGTCATGTCATTTACTATTTCTTGTCTTTGAAGAGTTAAATTATAAATGCAGAGTACCTGCTGTGTATTCATTCCATGGAAGAGCATAATTAAGCTATTGGGCAAATAACACCTGTCTGAAAGACCTGGAGCCAAGGTCTCAATTTTTGTGGTAAGGAACAGCAGACCTATCTGCTGGAAATACGACATGAATGCAGAAGGAAATATTTAAAACACAGTATCCCAGTCTAAAACATGAAGCCTAAACTAACAATATTCACTTATCTAGCTACAACTTTGACAGGTTTTGCATGTAAAAGTACAAATAATCAACCAAGAAAATTCAAAGAGGAAGTTTACAGAGGAAGTAGATAGGTGCTGTAAAAATCTTGAGTTGCATATTGCAATCCGCCTTGATCTAGTTCCTTGCTGCATTTGGTTATATAGTTCTTTTCTCTTTTTCCCCCCACGTCTTGTTCTATCCAAAGCACCTTAAGTAAAGCAAAAAAGGGAAAACCTTTTCAATCCAACATAAAGAAAAAATTATTTTAAAAGAAGCCAAAATTATTTCCTTGGTATAAATACCAGACCAAAACTTTATCATTCTCCTAGTTTTATTTTAGTCTTTCTACACCAACATTGTGCACTTGATACACACATGGGTTTAAAAGTTTAATTTAACAGCAAGGACAATAACAGGAGCAGACTTCATAGGCCTGGATTGGCTACAGCTACACTACCACAGGTAAATTGGGGAATAAGAACCCAGCAGAGGCAAAGGAACCCACTCCCCATAGCCATGGGAACAGATTATTCCTGTGCAATTAATATTACATGTAGCTTAGATGCAGGTGAGAATTCACGAGGCTGGTTTCTGGCCAAGGGGAAATATTTCCTTGCATTTACTTCCCACACTAAATGTAAGGTTCTGCACTCATCACATCAGACATTCTGCCTTCCGGAGCAGAGTGCTGCAGGTCCTATCTAGATATGCACACATACATGACTGCTTTTCTGTAGCCTGGCTACGTTATACAGAGTGTATGCAAGCTTTATTTTTTGTGAATGTTGTATTAGGCTGAGGGAGATCAGCTGCAAAAAGTTTGAATGAAGCAGGCAGACAGTTTGTAATTTG
>VZTR01019786.1:164964-180521 GCA_013400775.1 Chaetops frenatus | reverse complement strand
GTCTGTCTGTCTGTCTGTCTCTCGTCGTGGCCTCTGGAGATGCCGTGGCTGATGGGCTGTGCTGTGTGAGCCCTGTGCTGTGCACTGACAGCCCCTTCTCTGCCATTTTCCAGCTTTATCTGCGATGAGAATTAGCAGCAGCCCTTAGCAATGGGTGATGTTTTAGCGTACGAAGCTGAGTTACTTGGATTAGTGGAAGAGGNAGAAAAGGGTTTGTTTTTTTTTTTTTTTTTTTTTCTTTTTTTTTTTTTTTTTTTTTTCTTTTTCTTTTTCTTTTTTTGTTGAAATGATTCTTGCAAGGCAGGATTTTTCAGTGCTTGCATTCAGAGCCAGGCATTGTAACTGAGGTCTCAATTCTGGAGTTATTTATCTGGCTTAGTGTTGCTACACTCTGAAATTGTGCTGACTCCTGTCGTGCTCTGTAGGTTCAAAAAGCTCCATGTCTGTTAAATGCCAACAGTAAAATTTTCTTCTTTGGTTGAATGAAATTACTGGCTAAACCAAGGGGCATCATTCTTTCAGAGATGGTGTACTCAGTTGTCTCTAGGATGCAGGAGGAAATTAAGAGACAGTATTTTCCTACCACAAGTTTCTTGGTTTATCACTTTGCACTCTTTGGCATTTATGGAGCATCCTACAGAGAAACTTTTGCATTTCATGGGTCGTTCATTGAAGCATTAATCACCTAAAAAAAGGCTTAACTGTTTATTGAAGCATTAATCACCTAACAGATGTCATTCCTCTATGGTTTTGTCTTGTAGTATTTAGATTTTGCTGGGTTTCAAGAAACAGTCAAAGTACTTAAAAAGGAATGTAAAATAAAAGGGAAGCCACTACCTAAACCAGCAGCTGTTTCCTCAGAAGATTCATTGCCTGTTCAGGTAATGCATCGTTTACACTTATTTTGAGTAATAATGAAAACAGAGGCCACTAATCACCCAGTGAGTTATTACAGCAGTGAACTGTTGGAACAAATTCTTGATTATTTGAAGAAATCTCCTAGCAGTCTTCTTCCAGGAACCTTCAAGTTTGGAGTTGGGGTTATTTTTTTTTTCTTCAGAACTCCAATAATTTTGAGCACAACATACTAATTTTGATTTACACTACTCTAAGTTTTTACTGATATGCTTGAAAATTGGGCTTTGCTTCTTGTATTGATGGTTGATTCAGGCTCTCAAAGATATTAAAGATACGGGAAGAAAGAATATTTGCATGGTCACTGAATGGTGAGAGATTTTTGAATAAAACTTTTATTGGAAGCGTTCAGATGGCGCTCGAATTCTTCATTCATTAACCCACTGCTGAGAAAATATGGCTTTTCTGTGTTTGGGTTTTCACCTGATGCTTTTCCCTTTCACAGGAAGGAATGCTTACAGCATTTGAAGATGGTGATCAGAAAGTTTTCTTCCAGCTGTGGGAGGAGCATATTTTGTCTTCAGTACATGACAGTGACCCAGTTGCTCAGAAGCTGGAGTTCTATCTCCACATCTACTTTGCCACCTTCCTCTTGAAACAAACTATGGGAAAGGCTGTAAGTTTAGTTCGCAGTTCAAACCTCCGATTGCTGTTGTTTGTTTTACTTAATTTGTTTGTCTTTAGTGTGGGTGAGGATGGGATGTTAGATTCTAAGAATCATTCCAAGAATATGTATCCAGTTTTGGGTACAGTCTGCATTTTAGTTCAACCAGATCCTTTGTATTGTGGAGTACAGAGATGAAAGTTGGAGCTGTCCTTATCCTGGAGTTCCTGAAGTATTTTAACTTGGAAAATACCAAAATGGCAATACTTTCACACCTGTAATTGTAGATCGTAGCATATTCTTAAAACACTTACTTTGGTCTGAGTTTGGACTGAAGCTGTGAGTTGAAATGTAATAATTTCTGATGAAATGGGAAAGCTCAGTTTTGACCTGCTCACTATATCATGCTGAGAAATACAAATCCCAAGATGTTATAAAATAGAATCTCTGTTACATGGGACTTTTATGGTGAAGAGACATTTAAGTAGCCTGGACTCAGCCAGATCAGCTTAATAGCTCCTGCCCTTCACCTCTCAGCTGCTACAGGAGCATTTGGATGCCTGCAGTCTGTTTTCCAGCCTCTAAGGAGCTTTTGTTCTGTTCTGTGTGCCAGCTCCACTTCCCAGTACTGTACAAGTGGATTTTTTTTTCTTCAGTTACCACTGAAATAAAGTGTGTCTAAAGTAGGTGTTTCCTCTCTGCCCTGAGTGTAGCAATGGCATTTTTCTTTAAAAATCTAGCCTAAAGTGAGCAGGAATAATTTAAAGTAATTGTCTGTCTCTTCTTTCTTTGGACCTGGATGACAGAAACAACAGCATTGGTTTACGTCTTCCTTTATGATGGGTGAAAACATACAATATGTTTTCTAGTTAAATAAATACTGGTTTTTAGATAACAAATATTCTGGAATTTCAAACTTGATATTGATATACTTGGGTCTCTTCTTTTATTTGCCAGCTTTACAGTGCATTCAGAATGCTAGTTTTCTAAATTAAATCTGCTGCTTTATTTCCTAGGACAAAGCTGAACTTGAGGAAAGGATTTCTTATTTTAAGGCATACCTGGAAACAAAAGGAGCTGCACTGAGCCAGACTACAGAGTTTCTTCCCTTCTATGCTTTGCCTTTTGTTCCAAACCCCATGGTACATCCTTCATTTAAAGAACTTTTCCAGGTAAGCATCTGTGTTGCAGAGATGGTTTTATGATGACTTACACTGAGCACTCTCTGCACACCGTGCAGGTGGATGGTTAGGAGATGACTTCCAGAGCTGTTGGCTTGATGTTCCAAAGTATTGCTGGCCATAACTGTGGGGAAGGTACAGCCACCATTTTACCTGCTGATGGCTTGCTCCTGCAGTGCAAAACTGCACCTTAACTTCTTTGTTGTGCTGGAAATGTCTGGTTGTGAGGCTGCGCGTGGACTGGATCAAGGAATCGCTTCCTTGCTTGTGAATGTGTGTGTAAACAGCTCCCACATACACATACCTACACGAATTTGTTTGTAAAGCATGTGTAGTATCTTTTAGAGTTATTTGCTCTGAATGCTTCCCTGTCTGACCACGTGGACAGTTGTGGTGGCCTGGCTGAGCAACTGTGGGCAGCCACTCTGGTGCAAGGAGATGCCTTCAGCCTGCATTGCTGCCACACTGCTTTTGATATCAAATCAAAGCTTAAGTGATACTTGCCCTAGGGCTGACTTTGGAAGTACCAGTTGATGAGGAACTCCAGTTTAACACCAAAAAAAGGCATATCCTGCCATTTTCCTTTGGGACTAGCTATAAATAATGAGATAGACCGCTTGACCTCAGAGATGGAATATGACTACTCTTTTTTAATTTTACTTAGCAACATTTTTTTTAAAGCCTTATCTAAGATGAGATCCTCAGGTTTATTCAGAGTAACCCAGTGTCCATACTTTTAGTCCATACTTGCTCATATTTTCTTGTGGGAATTGCACAACTCATTCCATGTTCGTGTTGAAACACAGATTGTTTTATGTTTGAGAAAGAGCAGCAGTGAGTCACTAGTTTACTAAGAAGAGCTCTTATGGAATATATTTTTCTCAGGCATCTGATGCTTTATATAGCTAGAGTTCCTGTCAGTGTGTGTAATACATCTTGAAAAATCATGTGCACTCCTCTGTGTAGGAGACAAGGTTCCTTTGGTAATATACAACGTGCTGTGGAACACCACTGTCTGGATACTGAGTTGGTAAATGCAACAAGTGAATTCTGTACACTCTCCAGCATGGTGAAATAAGGGCAAATCCAAGCTGTGAGAACAGCTTGCAAAATATTTCTATACAGCAGTAAATTTAGGAAGCTCCTGCTACTTGTTGGAAGACAGCTTTTTCTTTTGTTGGCTGGCTTCTCCTCAAGCAGCAACCAGCTTCACTGAAGGCTTAAAATACAAGACATGAGTATTTGGTGGGTTCCTAGGTGTAGTTTGACTTTTTTCTTTAACTGTTATTTACTTATGCATATGACACCCTACTTTAGGCAGAGGACAGCATTCCAGTTAAGGCTATTGGTCTCTTCTGCTGGTCTGTTTTTCCCACATGAGCTGTTTTTCTCCAAATTCTTATTTTAGAAACATTGTACCCTGATCACCAGTGTCATGTCATGACACATGCAGTAGTTATTGACAAAACTTAAAATTCCCAGAACTCGTTAGGAAAAAAGATGAAAACTGAGCAGTTCAAAGTTACTAATTTTGCACTCTATTTAATACATGTGAAAGTAATTTCTTATCTTTTTCTCAAGTTGCTTGTATTTTAAAGGTGCTTTTACTTTGGGGGCAGTTGTTACATGTGCATACAAGGCACCAATACTGTGTGATCATTTTGTACTTTAAATAAAGTTACATTGTGTTTCTAAAACTCTTGTCTAGAAATAATACTGAACTCCCCTCTGACTTCTGTATGCTTTTATGGGGAGTGAGCAAACACATTCACTTCAGTAACAGTGAAAAGAAAATCTTTTCCATCCAATGCTGGCTGCCTTGTTTACTAGTGGGATGTTGCTGTGCTCCAAGCAGTACTTTCTGCAGGGTGTACATATTCGGTGAACAACTGTCATTATTTGCTTTTCTTTTCAAGGATTCTTGGACATTGGATTTAAGGACAAGATTGGAAAGGTTCCTGTCTCTGACTCTCAAAGCCAGACAGACTCCTCGGCTTCTCATTATATTTGTATCCTTCTAAGAAAACACTTTGCAGATAATTAGAAGGACCATAAAGAAACAGTATAATTTATTGCAAGAGTGTGCTTCTAAGATTTATTGCAGAATTGCAGTAACGTTGCAGTTCACTGTTTTTATGATAGGAAACATTGCTTATATTCCACATTCAAAAATAACTTTTGAAAAAATTGTATAAAAACATTGTACAGATCCATATGAACCCACATGTTTATCATATGATCATTCTTTGCTTCCATGTATAAAGTACAGGATACCCAAAGGCTCCAACCTGACCTGACTTCTTTCTTAGTGTTTCTAAAGCTGTTAGTCTTTTAAATTAGCCATTTCAGGGACTAGCTGAAAGTTTTCCAGGGCTTTTAAGGGTTCTAGAAATTAATTGGTCACTCGCAGGTCCGCAAAAGATCTCAAGTCCCTGTGCAACCTAGTGAGTTGTGCACTTATGAGATTTTTATGTATTTATTGTTGATTTATATATTTTGTGCAGCATCAGGCCCTGGCTGTTGGCTGGGACAATAGGAATATCTGTCTTGGTTGAGTTTCTCATTCTGAGTCTCTGGAACAAACACTAAGAAAATGCACATTTTCCTGAACTGCTCCTGCTTGTGCAACAGAAGGAGAGTGGACAGTGCAACAAAGGTAAATATTGGGCTGCAGTAAGGATGTTCTGTGAGTTTGTTCTGTGAATGTCATGGGAAGTTGACCTGCAGGGATGGGGAAACCAAATGATGCATGGCAGAAAGTCCTTGGAAATCCAGACCCCAGCTTTGGTGATAGCTATTGATAGACTATTCGAGCTCAGTAAGGAAGTAGGGACTAGAAATGGGAAAGGTCTTAGTATTGGGATTTGTATTAAACATCTCTTCTGTCCTGAAACATGGTAAAAACAAGTGGGGAACTCCATACAAAGTGCGTACCAGATTTCCTTTTCTAGTTCTGATGAAAGTAAGTTGCCTCAGATTCCTTTCCCTTGCTTCCAGGTTTCAAGTCTTATTCAGCTGTTCTGATGATTGTCTGATGACCTTAGACAAAGTTAACTTTTGTTCCTATTTAGTCATTCTGTTTAAATAGTACCTCCTAAAATAGTGCATATCAGTATCTCCTGAATAAGAATGTGTTAATTTAAGTGTGACTGGCTGATTTGATGCATTTTGAGGTAAGCTGCTTATACACACTTAAGTGTGTATGTGACTTGGGGCCCTTTAGAAATAATAATTTCAGCACAGAATCCTGTTAGATGCTGATAACACTTGACATATGTGCCTTTTAAAAATCAGTTCAATAAATAGAACTTAGGTTTCCAACTACCTTGCATTCATTTTTTCACTTGACTTTCTGCATACACTTTCTAGTTAGGGATCTATATCAGACTGGTTGGATTCTTAAAATTACTTTTCCTCTTGAGTTATTTTAATCTGTAGGTTTACCCTGAGGATTTACTCTTTGTAGATTGAATTAAGGAGAAAGTTAGGTTTTCTCCCAGTGTGAGTTCCATGTATTTTCTTTGTTATTTTGTGCTTTGTGCTATTGCATTAGACTTTTGCTGAATAATAGAAAGGTCTTTCAGATTCTTATTTTCCAGAAGTTACACTTTTTCCTGGTGGAGGACTTTCCTGAAGGCAATAATCCCAAGCTCTTATTAAAAAGAAATAACTACGTAATTGGGCCTGACGTATTCAGGGCCTAATTATTTTTAATTTGGGCAAGTTCTGTGCTTTGTACAGCAACTGTCATGGAATTCAATTCATGCAGGTCAGGCAGCCTTGATTTGCAGGTCTGTTATGTGCCTTGGAGGTTGGATTGGTCAGTTTGGATTTTTCATGAAGGTTACTTGAGGACTCTCATATGAAGGTTTTGTATCTAAGAGGTTATTTTTGCAGTATCCTGCTTACATCACATGGGATCCACAGCACTTACTCACTGCTGGAGAATATTTATTTATCAGTGAAGGGGAAATGCAAAGAAAATTTATAGGCAACAAATGAATGAAGAGCAGTATGGCAGAATCCTGAAAACAGCCTTTTGTGAATAGTTGCCAGTCATCAGTCTGACATGCTGAAGTACTTCGAGTTTGGGTAGGGTGGTGTAAATGCTCTTGAGGGTGTCCTGGAGTGTTCAGTGTATTTACCTTCCCTGATTTACCTGCTACAGTCTGGCTTTTTACCCAGTCCAGCTTTTATTTTGCTAAAGAATTTCAGCTCCTGTATGACTTCCAAAGCTCTTTGTGTGGCAGTTGTGCTTAACTTACACTTCTCCCATATGTTTTCAGTTTGGCTGCAAAGGAAAAAATTGCACAATGGTTGGCATCTTGCACAGAGAGCTTCAGACCTTCTTTGTGTCCTCTCTGCTAACAGGAACTGAGGGAATGAAGTATTTGGAAGTGTGTTCAGCTGCTGTTCCTTTCACTGGGTCATTACAAATCCATGGATGAGTTCACAGCCACTCTTCCACCGTTTTAGGGAGGGGAAGAGTGGAAGAAGTGTGTCGAGCTGCTGCACTAGAGAAGGTGGAGTGTGACCTACCTGTCTGTCAGGATTTGCTGAAGTCTAAATGACTATTTATGTGGAAAAATGTCAATTTAGAATATGGATAGTAATTTTTAAGCAAGAAGGAGACTCCTACTTCTCCTAAGAGCAAGACTCAGTGCCCGACAGCAGCTCCTGAGACCTGCAGCTCCTCTGCTCAGAGCTCTGCTGCACTGTGTGCAGGAACTCAGCTGGCTGGAGTCAGTGCTTCTGGACAAGTATGTGAGGATGGGCTGATATTAGAGAGAAAGAGACAGAGCAAGCACAAGTTCAGGAAGTGTTTCAGGTCTAGGTAAGTTGTTGTAAAGGAAAACAAGCAATCTCTCACTTAGAGAGAAAAGGTTATCACAAATTAAGTGCAGATGTGTAACTCCTCGTTTGCTTGTAAGAACTGGAGTTTGAAGACTTGACTATTACACACAAGAGAAAGCAGCCAAGAATTCTGGTAGAAACATGCAGTAGTTCAGGTGATGCCTAGTGCCAGCATCTTCATTTGGCAGAGTCACAAGCTTTACTGTATCTTGTATCTTCCTACATAGGTTAATCCTCTGTGCTGTATTTTTCCCTCTTTTCCTCCACATATGAATAATGTTTCTGGTAGGTGTTTGGTCCAGAGCCTTTTTTCCCTCCTCGATAAGCTTATCATATGTGCAAAGCATTTGTCAGTGTTGGGAGTTGGGAAGGAGAGAAGCCACAGTGTTATGCTCTGACTCCTGTAATGGTGCAGTTTCATCACTGCTGCAAGGTGGCATAAATGTCAACTGAAATGCCTCTGAAAGGTACCATTTCCTTTTACCAAGTCTGGACTGGGTTGGTAATGATTTAACGTTTTAAACAAGGAATTTAATACTAATTTTTACCTGGGCTGGTAGCTCCCTGATTTGTCTAAATGAATGCTGTTATGGGGATATGGCAGAAATGCAAGGAGGGAATGGGGCAGCACAGGACCAGCTCTTCCAGCAGCTGTCTGAACTTGGAACAGCTGCTTGCCACTGCTGAGAGCTTCCTGCTCTTGTGGCAAAAGAAGCTTTCCCCTTTTCAGTAAAATTACTTATGTGTGAGAAGATAGTGATATAAAAAATGCAAGATATGCCAAGACCTTGTGAATTTTCTCTGACACCCTCTTCTCAGTTTATTATTGATAATCCCTGGATTTAACAGCCAAGGGATAGAATTGGATCCTGTTTCTGAATTTCCAAGACCAGTGTTCACGAGCTGCATTGAGTTTTGGTTATGTAGTTTTTTCATGCTGACTCCTGTTGGAAGACACATTTTCATCACTGGAAATTTTCCCCACTGGGCTATGTAAAGTAAGCAAACTCTGGGAAGGTTTGTGTTGTGTGATTTGGTGCTTCCAACTTTCCTCTGAGTGAAAGTCACGCTCTAGATACATCCACTGGAAATTTTTGAATTGAATGTGTTGTGTCACAGTTAAATAAAAATATACTCCTGATTGCTCATCTGGGCAACAGAATAAAGTGCTGGAGTAGCTAGTTTTGTGCAATGGTTACTCTCAGAATCTTTGTTAGTTTAGAAAAATGTTCTTGTTTTGAAGCTGTATCACATTAAAGCTGGTGTAGCAGTTTAGCAGTAATGGCTGTGAAATAAAAACAAAATAAAAGTTGAATTATTATCATCAAGGCTGAATAATTTGGTTGTCTTTGGAAGTTAACTCTTCTGATTTTTAAGTTAATATTGATTGGAATTGAGATGATATTAACAGCTTACAGGATTGTAAAAACTTAGAAGTTTCAGCAGGGTTGCTTAATGTTACTGTTCTAGTGGTGTCTTGTTTATTGGTCTGTGGGGTTTTTTTAAAGTGCATTTTGCTGGATTTGAACAGGATCTGTGTCTTGTCACAGCTTCTGTTGTTATTTCACACCAGGTTTAGCTCCCTCCTAGGAGGTGTGAGAGATATCTTTAGGGTGGCTTGATTTGTGGTCTGGTTTGAGGTGTCAGCCATAAACCCTGCAGGTGCAAAATGCTGTGATTCAGGAATGGTTCTCAGAAAGCAGCCATCCTTAGAGGGGAGGAGACTGTGAGAATAAAATAACTGTCTTGTATTTTTTAAATTTTCCTCTGTAGAAGTACAAAAGTACACCTTCTTGTACTCCATGTTTAAGACTGTCAGTTTATAGCTGGTTTATAGCTAAAGTCTACCAATGCACATTTTCTCTGGAAGGGCCCATTAAAAAGATAATTTTGTTATATTTTCTGAAAGCAAAAATAGGCTGTTCTGCCACCTGCTGCTTTAAATATCAATGAGATAAACTGTGTCATATTGGGCTGTTTAGAATGCTTTACTTTAACCCAGGAAGATTTTACATCTGTGAGAGGGAATCCTACTTTTGTCTGGAACTCCACAGCCAGGCTGATTCCTTCCCAGTGTTTAACAAAACATCCTATGGTCAATGTTGCATCTGTCTGCAGATGGGCCCAGTGCCATTTTCACGACACCAAAACAGTGCTGGCTTCTCAGCAAACTAATTTAAAACATAATGTTCTAGCAAAATACAAAACATCAGCCATAACAATAGAATTACTCTGCCTCCCATCATGGTTTTGTCTGGTCAGAGGGATGTGCACTGTGGACCACAGCTGCAAGTTCTGTGCCCAGTTCCACACAGAACCCTGGCTTGGCTGCCTCTGAGACTGGGGTGGAGGGCACACATTCTGGTACTTAGTTTGTTTGTTTCTAAAGTAATTGAACCTGAAGGAACAAAATGTATCAGAAATGTAACTTTTTTATTATTCATGTAGAAATCAAGGGAAATTAGCGCTATTTTCAGAAAAGGAGTTTATTAAAAGGAAGGGATACAGTTTACGATTAACCATTAAACAATGGATTAGCCTCTTCACAAATGTATTCAGTGATGTTGACTGCCTTATAGTTGTGTTGCTACTGTAACTGTGAAGTAGTTCGTTCTTTGATGATTAAGTTTTAATAAATAGGCGTAGGTGTTGCAATAAAAGGGAACCTGGCTAGAGGTGTGAAATTACCCTGGTAGGCAAATTGCACACCTCAGAAATTGAGGTTGTCTCTTCAGAGCAGTAAAAATACTTGTGGGTTCTTTTGTCCTTTTGTTTGAAGAGGTGATGCTATTTCTTTTTCCATTATTCTCTTGACAGAAATGATACAACATCTTCATCAGCAGTTAGTGAAGTATGAGCACAGGTACATGACCAACCTGAAACGATTTCACAAATTGCAGGTGGACTACCGTAATCTCCTTGGAGTCACTGCAGAGCTGGTGGATTCTTTGGAGGCCACAGTCACTGGCAAGATGGTAAGAGATGACTCAGATGTGCACTTGCTTCCACACCCCCCAGAAAATGGAAACCAATGTGTGAACTAAGCTTCACAGTTATGAGCGTTACTGTCAGAACTGTGGCTCTTTACTAATGAAACACAGCATTTTGGATGAGCAGTTCTCCCATTGCCCTGGTGAAGGAGGATAAAAGAAGTGCAAAAAATTGTTTGAATTTTTATGCTGGCTTGGAAATCTTGGAAAAATTATCACCACCTCACACAGCATCTCAGATCTCTTGTGAGAGTCCCCTTTTGAGCTTTGGCAGCAGTGATTAGAGGGCGTTTCTGTGATGACTGACTGCAGTCCAGCCCATCAACAGTAGTTGTATATTTAAAACTTCAGTCAGGTCTGTTTTAAATTCCATGGTAGTGGAAACAATCTTATTATCCAAAATTTTTGTGAGGAAAAGCTTTGCTCTCTGTTCTGCTAATCTGGACTTGTTAATTTAATTGATAAAGGGAACAGGGATAGGAGCGAATGAGTTATTCATCATGTGAAATGGGCCACATGTATGTGACTGGAGAAAGTACAACTTTCTTAGGAGTATTTTTTATATGAAGTTGATTGTCTGTTTCATGTGTTGTGCTGTCTCCTCTGGGAGCATAACTTCTGTGTAACCTGAAGGTTCTTCTTATGGCAGATGTTAGAGGCATCTAGGTGCTTTTAAAGGAACTGAATTGTTAGCAGGGAGAATGACCTGGCATTTCCTGTGCTGCCTGCTGAAAAGTCAATACGTACCTCCCTCCTATCATCAGCATGAACACCTTGTGGTTTGTTTCTCTGCATCTGGGGTCACTGCTTGGTATTACTTTAGGGAGGAATTTGCCTGTAGGGGCGTGTTATGCTTTACAGCAGATTAGGGAAGATACCTGCTCAACGATAAAATCACAGTCAGTGATTGGTGCCTCCCATTTCGCACCTCCGTGCTCTCCAGGCAGCACCCAGTCACCTTCTGTGGTTGGGAACCAGACACTGGTTCTCCTCTGTTGGGGATGTTGTTCAGCTTCCTTTGTGAGCCTTGTGCAGGGCACTTGTTTGATGCTTCCCAAGTGTGTCCAGCTGAGGGTGCTCTTCCATTATGGATCCTGGATTCTGTCATTTCTCAATCCAAAGTGGAGTTGCATACTGAAAAAGGTGATACTGAAGTTACAGCGTTCTGAATTTGAAGGGGTTCATTGTCCTTCTGAAGGTTTGGGAATATCAGAAGCATTCCCAATTGCATTTCTATAATCTAGGTCCTCTTTTCTCTCCTCTTCCTTCTCTCTTCAGGAAGGTACTAACTCTCCTGAAATTAAGCTGTTCTTTTGTTGGGTACATTTCCCAAAACAAAAAAAATAAACCCACTGAGATGTTTTGCATTGAAAAACAAAGTTGTGTACTGTGTGATTCATATTTATTCTCTCTGCTGTACAAGACAGCTGTGTAAGTTCTACTCTTTAGGTAAACAACATGCCAGCATTGTTTAGAGCTCAAAACTGCTTCATTTTTAATTTGATTTGGTTTTGAATCTTTTGATTCACAAAAATCTGTATGCAAATAGAGATGTGACAAAATCTGGTTTTCTTCTAAACTCTCTGAAAGTGTTTAGCACTTGTTTAGTCTTGTGAATAGCATAACAATTCCCAGATAAAGAGAGTTTACAGTTTATTAAATTGCTGAACAGAATGGTAATTGCAGTATATACCTTGTGCTTGAGACAGTGAGCCTCAGGTGTGTGATTTCTTACTCTTCAAAAAAACCAAACAAACAACCTTTAATGTAGAAACACCTGTCTGGTAGAAAATTTAAGTTTTATGTAATCCTGTTCTCACTTTGTTTGCAAATTTTCAGATTACACCAGAGTATCTTCAAAGTGTTTGTGCTTGCTTGTTTAGCAATCATTTGAAACAAACTGTAGCACACAACATTGACTTCATAAGGCCTGGAACTGTAAGTATAAGTATTCTTGATTTTTACAGTAACTGTCTTAAAAGACAATACTACTTAAGCTGTATATAGAACAGTAAATGTCCTCTAATAGGAAAGACAAAACATAATGTGTTCGGGCTTGTATAAGAATATGGCAATACATCATTTTATTGATCTCAGATGCTGGTTCAGTGCAGTTATAGCTGCTTAAGTATGGTTAATTCTGTTATTTTGAGGACAGTAAGATTTGTATCTGTAAAAATGCGAACAAAACGCTTTAAAAAACTCCAAACCAGATCCTAAAACTGATGTTCTGAGTGTGGTTTGATGGCACAACTTAGCCAATTTAGTTTAGCTAAAAAAGGGAGTGATGTTGCTCAGCTTTGGACTCATGCTCTGTTCCTTTCTGTTGTCAGTGGTGCTCCTATAACTACAGAGAATGGGCTTAGCCAGCTAAAGGAAAAACAGCACACGGGATCATGAGAGCAAATGTGGAAAAGAGGAGGAAGAGCCAGTTTTAGATGAGCAGTTAGCTGATACACCTAAGCTACCTTACTGATTTATGTGATGGTCTTTTAACATCCTATCTAAGAAACTTTGATCTTATTGATAAGCAGCTCAGGATCCCTAGAGTTGGGTTTTGCCCACTTGACCATTCTCTGGTTTCTTTTCAGATGACTGTGTTATACCTGGCTCATTTATGTTCTGTTCAATCTCTTCTGCCTAAATGAGGAGAGAATTTTGAGGTTATTTTTCAGCAGCAGAACCAGCTTAGGATAGTTTCTAGTGTTTATGAAACTATTTCTGTGAGATTTTAAATGACTTAATGATAGTATAAGAGCTGTTCAGTGGTACAACTTCTTTTAATACCTCGCTTGTTCAAATTTTTTAAATAAGCATTAATCTTAAAACACATCAAAACATTTTACTAAGAAAATATTGTGTACCACTGCTTTACAAAGACAAGCCAAAATCATGAACTGTGCTTATTGTTTTTGCCATGGCAGGAATTCATGCATACTTAACTGTGTAGCAGGAGAACTTAGTGAAGTGTCAAAGGAAAAGCAGAAGAAAATAAAATTCCTGCTCCTTATTCTAGCCAAGGTTTTTAAAACAATGATGCTATGGATACATTTTGTTCATCTTGAAAATTTGCTACAGAAAGATAAGGAGATAATAAAAATGCTTCCTTTTCTATGTGCTGATATTTTCAGAGATAATTATTATTCCTCATTTCTCTTTAAGCTATTTTAAATGCCCTTACTTTCCTGTTAATGGTCAGAACTCCTTTCTCTGACCTGCCGTGAGTTTAGGAGGTGCTGCACTCTTATGCAGCCTGCAAAAGCTGCTATTTCAGGGTTTCAGGAAGGAACCAGGATCTGTTTGTCTGCTGCCTCAATATTAGGTGCTGTCTGCTGCTCCCCTTTCCTCAGATTTACATCATATCCATAGCTTATGTCATCTCCCATCCTGTAATGTCCCTCCTCCAGCCCCATGTTTCTTCTAACAACAACTTTCAGAGGTCTTTCCTTTTTCATTGCCAGAGGTTTTTTGAGATAATGCTTTAGGTACCTCAGGAGTCTTCTGTATTTTTGCCATCTGATGTTGAGGCTGTGTGTGTTTCTTCTTCCCTGTACTGAGATCATCTATTCTGTACAGTCATATGCCCTCTTTTCTCTGGTACTGCTCTCTGCTTGCATCAAGACTTCTCTTTTTCTCCTGTGCTTTCAAGATGCTCCATTTGCCCAGGGTTTTGCTCATTATTTCTATTCTTCTTATCATATGTTGACCCTCCAATCTCTTGAACTGTTTTAGGAAAGGGGCAGAGGGAAGAGTGTTGTCCTTATGCAAGGTTCTGATTTCTGCTTCCCTGAAAGTGTCTCTAAAAGCATTTCTGCTCCAAACATGCCTTTGCCACTATACTTATGGCACTGTGGCCACTTTGACACAGTCTCCAGCAATGCAGATAGGTTAGAGAAAGAGAATGTGTTGGTGGTGGATTTTTTTTCCCTGCTGGAAGTAAATTTTTGTCTCCCTTAACTAGGTTAACCTGAGTAAAGCTGTGTTCTCCTGGCACAGTTGTATCTATTTTTATACTTCGCTAGCAGAACTATTTCTGTGTGACTTTGTGGCTCATTTATCCAGACTATTTGAGGTAGTTGCTGTGACAGCCAAGCTCTCTAGTGAAGGACCAGTCCAGTTATAGCTCTGAGACTGTTTAGATTAAGGGTTTCTTGGCTGGTTTAGGTCACGCCTTGACATAGAGGTTTTAGCAGCTACTGTGGTTGAACTCTCATGTTGTTTCTATAAGCAGATCCACACAGGCTGTCTGAGGCATTAGCCAAGTTTTGGAGGGCTAATCATAGTCTTTGCATATAGATGTTAACTGCATCATAATCAGATTTCCTCATCTTATCCTTTTGTCCCCTTTTGATTGATCATATTTTCTTGTTTATTTCCCATGTAAAGAGTTCTGGTTTTATACATGAATAGCAAACATGTAGAAACACAAATAAATGTTAGAAGGAAAAATAGAGTTTATCTTATGAAAAGAAAAATGAGACTCCTTTCTCATCCTAAAACATTTCTAACCACTCCCTGGCTTTGTTGATGCAGGAAGCCAGATGAGATGGACTAAAATTCTGACTGTTTGCCACTAGGCCACTCAGGCATGCCATTACTTTTCCTTCAAGGATTCAAGTACTTCATTGTTATACACTCAGATGTTATTGTTCTACCCTTAAGTGGTTTCAGGTTTTTGCATGAGTTTTGGAATAAAGCTGGAGGCACCGTGACCCAGACTAAGTAGTAGCACGAGTTCACAGCATCTGTGTTGGATTTGTGTTGGAAGGTTCCTTCACTTTTTGCCCATAACTACTTAGAGGCACTAGAGTGTGGTCTTTCCAGCTACTCCATTTCACAAGCCTGCTCCTGCTGTAAGGGACAGCCACCTGTATAATTGCTGAGGGAAGAAGCTAGCAGAGGGGCAGCTGCTTTGTTCATCCTTACCTTGCCATCATCTTACCTCTCTCTGTAGGCAAGATAAGTGAGAGGTTTAAAAAAACCAGTCATTGTCTAAAGAGTTTTATCAGGCAT
>VZTR01019786.1:84020-164915 GCA_013400775.1 Chaetops frenatus | reverse complement strand
TTCACCTTGACTGTTCAGGATGATCTTATCTCACTGGCATCACCAATGTCAGAACAAGATCCTGAAATAAATTGGTTCTGCTGGATCAATATCTCTAAATAAATGAGCAGAAAAAGAAATCATTAGCAAGGAAATTACTTTTTTTGTTGTGCTGTCATGCAGCCTTAAATTTCTACCACTGTTATTTAGGGTATGAGTGGACATGCATTACATAGTTTGGAAAGAACAGATGCTTGAGTTCACAGCCAGTTATATTGATGCAACTCGGGATAATCCAGGTTTTGGGTCAGGTCCTGAGAGCAGAAAATGCTAAAACTGCATCATTCTCTGAGATCTGTAATTGAGCTTTACTGTATGCTTTGTTAAATCAGCTACACTGGTAGTTTTTAATTACACTGGGAAGGAGGATTATATGAGTACTGTAACCAAAATGAAGTATTGCCCAAGGAAATTAAGGAGTATACCTTGGGTTATATCCTTGGTAGCATTATTTGTATGCAAACTTGACTTTGTTCCTGGTACATTGTGCTCAACTTTTAACATTGGGAAAGGTCGTATTGTGTAGTAGAAGGCTGTGAGGTCTCAGGCTTTGAAATTGCAGTAAAGGTGACCTGTATCAGTTGTTAATGTGCAAACATCAGCTTCCTGGCTTGCCCCCCACCATGGCTGAAGGCCTGTCCTTTCAAACTGGAAGAAGTTTGTATCAGGAGGACAAATCCCAGAAGCAAGTCTTACTGAGCTGGCTTTAAGACCTGAGGCAATAACAGCCAAAAGAGTTTTTCCATTGTAATCGCACCCCGAAATCTTACTTAGCAAGGGCTTCTGGTGTCAGCTTTGTGTTCTCTGGTGGGCTGGATTGGATCTCATTCTTTTGCAGTGCAACTCCATATCTCCTGCCAGCTCTGTGACCTCCTGGGTCAGCTTGTGAGCCTGATCTACAATCCATTAACAGGATGCATCTGCTGTTTGCAGTGGGAGAGAGGCCACACTGTGTGTTACAGTTGGGAGACATTTCCAAGGCCTCTCTGAAGCCCTGTTTTACCATAAGGTTTTTCTCTTAGCTGCACTTGAATGTTATTGCCACCTTCCATCATGTCATTTGACATGTGTGGTCCTGAACTGGGAGATAAGAAACCTGAGAGAATTGTCAGAGCAGAAGGTGTGGATTTAAGAATAGAAGGTCAGAGCAGCAGGTCTGACAAGCTGAGGAAACATTTATTTGAAGATTTAATTGACTCCTGACTTTTTAGTGTTCGTTTGGATAGGGGACTGATGTGGGTAGTGGTAAATTTGAAAAGTATAGTTTCAACTACAGTAATCTGTTACAGGACTATCACTGCCTTATATTTTTAACACTCTTGAGATAAGTCAAGTTTTACTTCTTTTTTTTACCATTTTCCTTTTCTAGTAATGATTTGTCTGGTGGATAAGAAGCAAGGCTTGTAGTTTTTGATGCCTGCAATTTTCTGTTCAATACACATCCTGAAGCCAAAAGGATTCTGGCTTTTTATCACAAACACAGTACATTCACACTCCATGAGAAGTAGCACGGGCTCAAGTCTGAAACCCACAAATAGGTTTTTTGGATTGAGGCAGGTGTACACCTTCCTGGATATTATTTTGGATTAGGGATAAGGTAATAAGATTCTCTAAATTTTGGATTAGAGGCAAACCAGGAACTGCTTCTTCAGATGTGCAGTTTCTGTCAATAGTAGATATGGCTGTTAACCACTGGAGAATCTTTCTGTGACCTGAAAGCTGTAAAGTTGTTTGCATTCCACCTCTGTCATGGAATAGAATAAATGCCCATTATGTTTTTACTGCTGTTCAGTCTGATTATATTTACCTGTAGCTACAATTAGGTGAATTAATGTCCCTTGCAAGTTTTGGGTCTTTCTTGAAGCTGTGGAAAAGTAGTGGGGTGTGTTTTTTAAGTTCTGTCACTGGACAAAATTACCAGCTCCTTTGTAAAGTTAAACTGTCATTTACAAACAGTGAACAAGGAAGATTTTTATTATTATTATTTTTGGAATAGCTGTAATGACTACCATGGACTTCGATTTATTTTGTACTTTGTGCTTTTTTCCTCAAACATGCTTTTTACTGCAACTGTGCACTTGCCATCAAGCTGTAATAGTTAGTGGCAAGTATTCAGTTTCTTACTTGTGAAATTTCTGCATCAGCAGATCATATGAAACCTAGGAACAGGGTAACAGAAGGTTTTTAGTTTGGTTTTTTTAATCACTCTCTAAACCATTCAGAGTGGATTCACCAGGCATTGTTATGTGGATGTTTGCTTTTTCATTTAAAAATAAAATGCACATTGCAGCAAAGAGCATTTACCCTAAGTGAGCTTTTCTTTGGATGACATAATCAGTTTTCTGCAGCTCTGTCCATGGGATGATTTTTATATGTTCCCATTTATGCATGGAAAAGAAGAAACAAGCCTACCTCTTCATGTAAGCAAGGAGAAGTTAATTTTTTTCCCTGCTGATACAGTATATAACATCTTTTCACAAGTTGCTGCAAGGTTTTTTGTTTACATGAACTCTTTAAGGGTAAGGTGTTGCCTTCAAACTTTTCCTGTCCTCAAATCATAGAATAGCCCAGTTTGGGAGGGACTTTGAAAGGTTGTCTGGTCCAACCTTTTGGGGTTTCCTTTAATGTTAAAACTTTCTTTTAATGTCATATTTTGTCTTGATGCCTACATCCATTTTGACTGGCTAGGGTCATGCATGTGTTGAAATGTCTCTCATCATGATACAAGTTATCTCCTGGTTTCTTTTGCTCACTTATTGGTCTCTGTCACTGTTTCTTTCATCTTAAATTTAATTTTAAATTGTCTTTGCCAAGTACTGTCTGTATGTGTGTATAGCACCATGAAAGTTAAAATATCATTCACGTCAGGGAATTCTAAGTGTCATAGTAATAAGAAGAAGAATGTCAGATTTTCAAAATCAGTTAAAGAATAAAAATATTTTCTGCTCACAGTGAACAGTGGCAAGTTTCTTATGTCTTCTGTGTAAGGCTGTGTATGTCTGTTAAAGAGCAGCCTACTAAATAGGGTGTTTATGTGCTTATTCATCTGTACAAATATGTCCTCTAAAGTAAGTACTGGCAGGTTTGCACAAAAAGATTAGAAGCAGAATAATTAATGTTGATCTTATTTCATTGTGTTGAACTGTGTACTTTTATTTTTAGTTAAGACTGTTCTTTTTAGATACAAAACTGTTCTAAGTATTTTAGTCTAATTAAAGAGAACATGGCATATTTTGTACTAAACTACTGAAACCATAAATTACAACCATTCTTTATTTTAGTAACTAAATCCTAGGTTTCCTCCAGAGACTTTGTTAGTCTATCCCTGGAACCTTTTGGGATGAAGAATTGACAACATTGCTGAAACACCTTAAATTGTCTCTCTCAGCCTCTGTTATGTGCTGATCAGAAACTCCAGTCAAAGCAAGTGTGGAGAATAGTGGCAGGTGCTTTCTCAGGAGCTGAGGTCTTCGGATCCAGGCCGTGTTCAGGGTATTTCTCTTAGCTGCCTTAGTGCAGTGAGCAGTACAGGTCATATATTCCTGTAAATTTGTCAGTGCTTTGTGTGCAGCTGTTCTGACAGTGACAGGGTGGAACAATGTGCAGACTAGGTGTGTTTGGCAGGTGTTGGGAGGAGAACTTCCAAATATATCACAAGAGACACAGCAATTTCAGTTCTAAGACATACGAGTATGAGGATTGGGAAAATGTGTTTATACTTTTCTTTTCAAAGCTAATAATCTGTTAATTTTTAGCTAATTTCTATTAGTTGTTTTTTTAGAACTGTGCATTTCTCTGTGATTTATTTCTGTTAACTTGATTTTTTTAATCTTCTTTATTTTAATGTGTGCCTGTTTGCCTATAAAGGGATATTACTCTATGAGCCCTTGTGATGACGGATATGTAAGTGTCTACCTTTATTTCCTTTCACATTGCCTGCTCAGTCTGTCACAGTCTGTATTTCTCTCCATCTCACAATGTGCAGCAATTTTCTCTGCATTTTAACTTGTCACGACATTAACTGTGTGGTTTATGAAGAGCCAGAAAATGTGCAGGGCTTGGAAATTCTGCATGGGGAATGGAATAGGGGTAATCTTATGGCTTCATAATGCACATAACACAACATGTCAACATGAGAGCAGCTTTGTCCACAACTTTTACATGAAACACAGCTTCTTATAGTATGCAGAAAACAATTGTTTCTGCCATGAGATCATCTGTATATATACATTCTCTCTGAAGTGTGCCAAAATCAGCTGACTCCACAACACCTTTGACAAAGCAAATAAATATTATTGCTCAAGATAATTCTGCAAGTTGACTCATGCTCTTCAGAGGGGTGTTGTATTCTACATATTTGTATTTTTCATTCCTAAAGTCAAATTTCCTTAAAGTAGTAAAGATTATGAAATTCTTTCACACAGTTAAAATGTTCCTCTTTCACTGAAAACACAAAATTGTGTTCTGTGTACTGCCTGTGACTTCTGTAACCCAGATGGAAGTTTGTATTTTGGCAATACTACAAGTACACCATAAGTATCTAATTTTGCCCATAGTCAGTGCATTCTTTGTGAAGAAAGGAAATGAGTCTACTTCTAAGTAACCCAGTGTGTAAGCAATTCATGAAAGTGATTGACACCAATTCTGAAAAATGCCAGTCAATTAAAAATAATACATATTTATATTCATATCACTTTCTTTAGGTAAAACAAGATTTTGCCTTTCAAGAAAAGCTGCCTTAGTTTCAAACATATATATCACTTGGAATTACAGTAAACCCTTGTGGACATCCAACTTTCCACTTAAAACAACATTTTATTTTGAGAATTGTTGTAGAAGTATTGAATGCAATGGACTATTCCTTACATACTTATTTTTATCTTGATGTAGAGAATATTACCCACATCCACCTCTGGTGAAAGATCACCTGTATCAATCAACCTGTTCCCATTGATGACATGAATGTTCATAATGGACATTTTTGCCTGATGTTAAGCATTTTGTTCCTTCATATAATGCTCTGTTTTGAGATTGAGAAAGGTTGATGACACATAAGCAATTACAAATAAAGTGATTTTTGCTATAGAAAAGCTTTTTCCTTATACAGGTGAATATAAAGCATTAGTTAAATGTAACTTTATACAATATAGAATGTAATAACTTACTGTGCAGAGTTGTTTATAAAATTTTTGTAAAGCTGTCTAACTCTGATTCTGCAGTATTTCTTGAATCCATGGGTAGCTTTCAGCTCCTGTCACTGTTTATGTGTAGTATTTTATACTTTTTTCTGACATCTGTGTTGTCATTACATTATCACACAGTATTACTGTGTGACTTTTTAATGTACACATCAGATGTCTTAGAGAACCTGTTTTATATGGCAAATGGGAAGTTTTCATAACAGCATATCTCTAGTATAAGTAAGAGAAAAAAATAATTAAAAACATTTGCAGATCTTCTTATGAAATAATACTTTGCATAGTCCCAGTAGACCTGCCAGGTTACACAAGCTCAGGATCTAATCCCTCACAGGCTGCATGGAGCAGTTTTCTTGTTATTAGTGTGTAACAAATGAACTCAACATAGATTTGTGAGTTCTAATGATTTGTAGAAATCTGCTCAAATTTTGGTTTTACTCTTCACATGTTCATCACGAATCTTTGATTATTAATTCTGAATCTGCATTGAATTTACACTGAGTTCTTACAGCACATTTTCAGAGTGGGAACTGAGGACAATCTGGCTTTCAGCTTTGCCTTCAGCATATTATGAATATATACATCAAACAGCAAAGGGGATATGGCTTGAATATAGGGTTGCAGTATTTGATAAAATCAGTTGTGGTTTTGGCTTGCACATGGCTTGCATCTGTTTTCTTTTATAAATATTGATTTTTTTTTTTCCCTTTGAACTTCTTTGGATTATTCCATGCTGTTTGTATTCCTGCCTGTCTTTCTTCAAAAATAAAGGGATGCCATCTGTGACTAATGTGCATTGTGACAGAATTATTTGACTTAATGTGGCACCTGGTTTGGCTTTGGCAAGAACCAACACCAACATAAGTCATACCCTATGATCCTACTAGAATGAGCTATGCTTGGGCTGTTTCTTTCTTGTGTTTCTTTTTCTTAAGACACTGAGCTTCTGCATGTCTTTAAGTTATGACAAATGATACTCTCTCAGGATAGGTTTTGCATGAAATATTTTTTTTTCAAGATTAAGTGTTGGGACATAGGAACATGTTTGCCCCAGGTTCTTCACACTCTGTCTTTCACTGGCAGTCTAAGGTATTCAAAAGGTACTCAGAAGGTTAAAATTATGGTTAACCTGTTCCAGGAAAGGTAAGACTGGGGGAAGGGCTTGGGAGAAAATACTGGGAAAATAAATCTTGTAATCTAAGAAAAATTAATAGAAGAAGAGCTACTAAATAATTTCTATTTATGGTGTTTGTGCCATAAGCATTCAATTGTTTAATAGCAAAATAATAACTTCTAGGTCTTGCACTCTGCCATTCATTGGTAGGTCTCAAAACCCAGCTTGTTCAAGAGATTGATGCCTGTATCTGCTTTTCAGATGAGAAAAATTGAGGCCCAGAGACATGAAATTATGTATTTGGATTCAGTCTGCAGTTGGTCTAGTTTGAATCAGACTAGAAATGTGTCTCCTTAGCCAATGCCTTACTCAGCATGCCACAGTTACAGATACAGATTAGTTTACTTATGACTAATTGCAATAGTGCAGATGAAAAGGAAGAAAGGAAACCTCTGCCTGTGGCATGGTTGCATTCTTTCTGCTTATCAGTGGTGCTGACCATAGTCAGATTGAGAAATGAGTGCAGTGAAGAACAAACAAGCCCCCCAAAACTTTCTCCATTCCTGTTTAAAAGCTTTGATGATTGAACCTGATGTAATACAAAGTTTATCCTTATTGCTTTCCCAGAAACACCAAAAGGTTGAAGGAACTTCCTCCTGTGCAGGTTCTAGACTGATAAACTGGGTCTGATCAGCAACATGACCTGAAGTCTTTCCAGCTCAGTGGTTCTGCCCTCAGAGCCTCAGTGTAGGGCCTGCCTCACTGCCTGGTGCCTTTTTGGTGTAGCTAGAGTACAGAAGGAAACCATACTAAATACTTTGCTGTGCTCCATCTGCTGGCTTAAAAAGTAATTTGGGAATTAATAGGACTTTGTCCCATTTGATCTGAATGTTTTCCTGATTGAAGTTTCTGTAGTTTAAATTTTATAAAAGCTTGCAAACTCCTACACTTGCCAAAAAGTTTTATTTGTGTAGAAGAGTGATATGTGTATCTTAACCAGTTATCCTCTGGTTATATTTTTGTTGGAGCACGTTTTTCTTTCTAAGACAACAACGAGGTTCATAAAAAAAGACTGTTGAGAAGGAGAGAATTTTTATATAGATCTATATAGTGCTAGTGTACTGCTCTGTTTCTTTTCTTACTGCTGTTCTCTGACCTTCTCATCTCCAAGGGCTGGTGGGTTTTTTTTGTTATTTTGGGGGGTTTTTTTTTGTATTCAAGTGCTATGGTTACTCTATTCCATATCCTCTAATGGAGAAAGGAGAAAGGTGCTGACAGAGGCAGCAAAAGTGATGTGTGATTTCATTGCACATGCAGCTAAAAGCTGTTAGGTTTTGACTGGGAAAACAGTTTTGTTAAAACAAAATTAACTCTTTATACTTACCAAAATGCTAAGGAAAATGAACAAGGGCAAAACAGTCTAGGGGCAGATAAGATAAAGTATGATGGGATAAGATAAACTATAGGGATAAGATAAACTATGATGTGAGAACTGCTGGTCAAGAAAGGTTATTTTTGAGGTGTGTGACCTGTTAATTGTCTATTGTATACAAGTCATTCATTGACATAGTACAAAATGCTTTCCAATGTGCATATAAGCTTATTTCACATCTAAGAGAGCAGTTCCTTGTATTGCAAGAATACCCACGACTTTGTGTTTTCAAGAATATGTCAGTTGGTGTAATTCAATATTCTCTATGGTATTTCATGTTTTTTGTCTCCTAAGTCCCACAGTTTTAAATCTGACAATAGACATTGATTATATAGCTCCCATTGAAAGAGGCTTGGTTAGGAGAGACCAGTTTTACAGGCGTAAGTGGTAATGAGAGATTTTTAGCAGAGAGATCAGCACAAAGAGATGACATTGAATATTCTGCAAATACAGCATGTAGTTGACATCAGAATGCATGACATGAAGCATTCTTATGCCAGAATTGCTGCTTCTTTGCTCACCTACAATTAAGTCTAGAAAAAAATATTTACTGAGGAAGACAACTTTTCATGTGGAACTTTTATATGGTGTTGATGTTCCTTTTTGTGCATGGTGCCTGTATAGGCAGAGAAGAAATATCCAGGATTTAATTATAATATCCCAGGCAGAACCACTGAAAAGTGGCACACTATTTCATGTTGGTTTTATCCGTAGTGAATACATAGTCCTGTCTTTACATGTTAATAATTATATCTAGAGGTATATTTTAGTAGCAGCAGGCACTTGATAATGTTAGTGTTGAGAAAAAGAATTACAGGAATGCATGCTGGGTCTCCAGTGAAATATTATTGCAATTTTAAAGGTACGAAAATTTATGAAGTCAATGAATGTGCTTAGCAACTTCTTTGTTTTCCTCAGCGGGCTTCAGATAGTAGTTTGTTTTGTTGTTTTTTTTTTTTTAATGCTTCAAACATAGGTAATTTGTGGAGTATATGGGTGAGGATAATATAGCCAGATCATAACAGAAGAGATTTTTACCTGTGAAACACTTTAAGGGGAAAGAAAGATAAACACTGAAGTGCTCTTTCTTTAGCTGTGTTTCTGGTTTACAGCACAGGTTTTTGTAGGAAAAGAAATGCAGAACCTTAGTGGAAGAATTCACTTTGTACCTCATTAGCAACAATATGTGAAATTCGGACTTATATTCTGTAATTTCCTTTTTTCTTTTGTTTTGTGATCCAGGCTTCCACACTGTTAAGAGCATCTTTAGCCTCTATGTAAGTACTTGTTGCTGAGCTTCATTTCTATCTGTAAAGAAGAGGAGAAGGGCTTTGTAAATTGAAGTACACAGTACCAGTTGTCTGTACATGGGAATCACTCCTGTGTTCTGACCTCAGTGAACATCGATGCAAATATTGTGTGATCTGTGTTCTTCTGCTGAGCAGCTTCAGTAACATTCTAATTTCAGCAGAATATTGTTAATCCAGTAAATCTGCCATTCCACACCTGTGAGGTTGTTGCTGTATTTTTGCTGTTTCCACATATTTCAGTCCTGTTGTTGTAATTGGTTTGATTCTCTCAAATCCAGGAAAAGGGGGAATCGCTAATACGGAGTTTTGGGTGCCTTAACTTTAATTTTTTTATGTCTGACTTAATAAATTTTGGCTTGTAATATTGAGTAGAGATAGTATATTCAAGTTGAAGTTTTATTAAATTTTTGAGACACTGTTTTATCCTGTTGTTAACAAGATAATGGGGCAGTTATACATAGGACATAAAATCTGTTTTGAGAAATGGTAGGATGGAAAGATACTAAAACATTTTAGTGGATTATATTTAAATATTAAGATTAAAACATTGACTGGAAGCAGTTTTCTTGAGGGAAACTTCTCATGCAGTGTTACATTTCAAAATAGCAAGATGGTATTGATGCATGCAAAGCAGTCCTGTATTAAGTCTCATGTTAAGCCAGCATACTCCAGCCTGTGAAAATCCATTCAGCCCACGCCACCTTTGCCTTGGAGAAGACATTTCTATGCCCATGAGGGCTCAGAGGTGGAGTGGAAGTTGCAGCTTTTTATGCATCTGTTTCTAACTGTGTCAAGAGCCAGGAGTTGCTGCCCTCATGCCCTTGTGGTCCAGTAGGGAAGGGAAAAAAAGGATGTTACTGTACTGTTTTGTGCCAGTAAAAATCTCAGATCATCAGCTAGCTGGTTGTCAGTTTACTGTCTGCAAGTTATGATGGTAAGCAAGCTGCATGCATAATAACCCCAAATTTAACAAGTCTGTTGCTCTAACACTATAAAGGTAATAAAAGTGTGAAAATGTGGAAGTTCTTTTCCTGAAGCAGACTTCCTGTTTTGGCTCTTCTCACCTCAGTAACATCAGCTGCACTGAATGAGGGGAGAGTTTTGATGGATGTCTTTTCCATTTGCATTTAGGAAGATAGAGGATGTGCCATTGTTGCCCTCTTTGGATTATGAGAAGCTGAAGAAAGATTTGATTACAGGGAGTGATCGTCTCAAGGGCCTCTTGCTGCAGGCTCTGCGCTGGGTAAGGACAGGGCCTCTGGAGGCATCCAGAACCAAGATCCATCTTGCAGGCAAGATGGTTGTCCTGGTGATGGGTTCAGTGTCACAGACAACTTCTCTGTTGGTGAAACTTGCTAAGGCTGTTGAGATGATGGAGGTAGCCGAGGCAGGAGGTGTCTGTTTGTAGTGTAGCAGCATCCTCGTCTGAGGAGAGACCAACTCCTCACCTGAGGAATTCACAGATTTCTGAGATATTCAGTAGAAATAATTTCTGATGAGTTTTCACATAAATTGTTATTTCAGGCAGTTCCTTTTTCCATATATCTTTTTTGGTTTACATTTGTATAGATACTGCTGTATCAGGTAGACATACCTGACTCTAATCACCAGTTTTCCTTTATAATCAAGTTATTTTACAGGAACCTGCCTTTTGGTTGATTTGGATCATGTAATGACATTTCAGAAAAATTACAGGTGACAACAGGAAGTTACATTTTCCTGCTGAAAAGGAAGCTGATGTGTTCAAATTGACAGACATGAAAGATGATAATAGTGGAATTCTGATCAAGTTTCAGTGTCCATTTTCACATTAAAAAAAATCCGTTGTTCTGACCAGAGGTATTTCTAGCCCAGTGCTCTGTCACAGATGTTTAAGAAAAGCACCACATCTGTAGCTATTAGAGGGGCTTTTTTTAAGATTATGGGAAGTAATGCTGTATCCTTCCTGTATGGAAAATGATGACAGCCCCCAAGTAACAGTTTTGTAATGGATCACAGAGCTGAGGTCAGATCAGTTCATTTCATCTCTTTCCCTTAGATCACCAAGGTTGAATTACTGCTCTCTGTGAAAGAGGTTTCTCAGCTACAGAGTATCAGCACCTTTAAAATCTCTAGGGGTCATCAATCCACAGTTTTGGCTTTCTGGGGGCTTTTTGACTTGTTTATTTATGTTTTTATTTATTTTAGCGCTTGACAACATCATATGCTGGAGAACAGAGAGACACTGTCATACAAGCCTACATCAGTAATGACCTCCTAGATTGCCACAACCACTGTCAGGTCAGCTGAAACTGAGAGTTGTCAGTTGTCCAACTTCTGTATGATACTGCTCATTTGTGTTATAAAGTGCTGATCATTAAATTTTATTGCTCTCTGGAAGGGAAGAAGGAAAAAAAAATAGTAGTGCCAAAATCAGGTGATACATTTAGGTTCTGCTTCCCAGTCTTTAAATGTTGATGGCAAAGCTTTGCATTACAAGGGCTCTTAGTGTAGACACAGTTCTTGTAGATGAATGGAAGTTTGTCACCTCTGTGCTTCACTTCTGTGAGTTGAACAGAAGCCTGAGGCCCTTTATGTCTTGCTTATCAGATCCTATGTCTCTTTTGGAGTGATTGTGTATTGTTAAATAATACACTCAATTCATTTCACTGATCTGAGATAAGAACTATATTAGGACTTCGGTCCCAATGCTGCAATGGAATGTGTCACTGTGCATCTGCAATAGTGTGGTCAACAGTGTTTCTGTGAATTTGAGGTGGATTGGCACCTTTATTTAGAAAAGGGAGCTGCTGGTGTGTTGATTTTGAAAAGTCATTTCAGTCCCTGATAATCCAGTACTGTTGCTAACAAAAGCACAACTTTTTTCATTGGTTGTAGTGACTTTTGTGCATAATTGAGTTCCCCAGGGGCTCGAGGCACTGAGCCGAGTTGGTTTATTGTGGCTTCATTGTCTTTGCAATAGTCACTTGTGCCACTAGAAAACAAAGGATTATTAAATCAACCATCAGTTTTTTTCCCTGTACATTTCTGTAAGAGGGAAGTTATATGTAAAGCTTGAAATAAAACAGATTAGAAATAATTGCAGTATGGTGGTGTTCATAAGTTACTGAGCTGCTTCCCACACTCTTCATTGGGAAAAAGCATTCCTATTCAGGTAATATTACTGCACTTAAATTCATCAACAAAACGAAGTTGTTTTGTTTGTGGGGTTTTTGTCACTGACTGAATATTAATTTTAGGTACCAGCTTTAACTGGACTGTGTTGGCTCATTATAACTTCCACTCTCCACCATAGAGCTTAATGGTGTTTTAACAGACTCAGCTGAGAAGCTGTAATTTGGCTATTTGTTAATTTTCCACCTCTCCTTCAGACCCCTGCCAATAGAAAAAGAACTTGTACATCTTATTGAAAAATCAATATGCATTCAAAGGGTTGGTTTTTCTCTGTGTAAGTTTAATGAAGCTTCTAAAACATTATAGAAGACTAACTTTTGTGTTTTCCTTCTTTATGGTTTATTAACATTTGCTTTCTTTTTCAGAGAAGTGTCCTCCAATTATTATATTCTAAGAGTGAGGTAGTCAGACAGTATATGGCAAGGCTCATCAATGCTTTTGCTTCACTGACAGAAGGTAAAAGATTCACTGCAAAAAATAAGATAGTATTTTCATATAATGCTGTCTTAACAGGTGCTTCACAAGTGCATATCAATGCGTTGGAAATTTAGAGCTTTATTTGCACCCTTTTTCTAGGGATGCACTATCTTTTTTTTTACATGCATTCAAAACAGCTTTTCAGTATCTGGAAAGTTTTCATTTTGACACTGTATATTCAGCTTTTCTGACTTGTTTTGATGATTTGTGATCTGTGTGGGAACTTACTCAGATACTGTCTTTAATATAGTCTTAAGTGTCTCCTTGAGGGAGAAAAATTCCCATTAATTAGGGGTCCTGTGGGCAGACCTGCTACCAGGCTGTGCAATAGTAGCTACTGTGGCTCCTGCATTTTCCTGGTCCTCACCTGAATAAATCTTTGTGCATCACTGCTAACAGTCTAGATGCATATATATCCAGCTTTGTATCTCTGCCTGTCCCAAATTAGCTCTTGGTTTGCTGCTGTTTTTGGAGCTAAGTATTACCAGGAGCTGAAAGCTCATTTGAAGTCAGTAGCAGGAGGGCACCTGAGTTTCCCAAGCTCCTTGGACTTCTCTGGTCTTTTTCTTGATTGCACAAAGCTGATAGATCAGAAAGCACATACTCAAAGTGGATTCTGTGTGGTACTGATGTGGGAAGTGTGGACCTCTAATACCCCAATTGTCTGGATTGAATGCAACTGGTCTGCTACACAGCTTTGTGCAGGCTTGTTTGGGTCTTGGCACAAGACTGTGGCTTGTCAAGAGGAAACTAAGGTCAATCCTGCTTACTTTTCCAAAGAGAGGGAGCTTTTCTGTCATATCTGCTATCTCAGCATCTGTTCTTTCATCGCTTTTTGCACCAGGTCGTGCCTACCTTTCTCAGAACCCAACATTGCTGCAAATGCTGGAGGACAGACTGAAAGCTGAAGACAAGGATTCTCTTACATGGGAGAATGTTCTGGGGGCTCTGCAGAAATTCAGCCTCAGGTGATGAAAGCACAGCGTGTGGTGGTGACAGCAGGAGAGGAAATGCAAGCTAGTTAGGCTCTGTTCAGGGAGGAAAGAAGAGCACTTGATTTTCCCATAACAATCATCAGAACCCCTGATGGCTGATGAAAGCAATGTCACTTATTATGGAGGAAAACTCAGTTTTGCTGACTGAATTAACCTGACTTCCCACCAGCTGTCACAGCTCAAGGAAATGCACATCTCCTGCCACAGCCTTGTGTGCTTTGTATGTATTTCTTAACTGAAGAAAGTGAAAATCTTAATCTAGAAAGCACTGACAATCCTACATGGAAAAAAAGAGTTGTGTTACATTCCAAAGCATAAGGTTTTCATTATCCTTTCTGCAAACATTTTTCAGGGATTTCATCTTTATCCTGTTGACCCTCTTTCCTGGAGCTGTCTGTGCATTGGCTGTCTTGTTTCTTACTTTTGCATTAGCAGTTTGACTCAAATGCCCACTACAGAAGAACTATGCAAAAGCAGTAAAGGGCATTATGTTGCTCTATTTATCAAATAAATATCATCTTAGGAACTCTGTTTTCACAGTAGTCAGGAGGACTACTGGAAATTTTAGTGGAAGTTTTTTATTTTCTAAAAAGTAACAATCTTAGAGAAGGTTAATTCCAGATACTTGACATGAGAGAAACTTTTATAATATGTGGTCAGATGCTCCCTTGTTTTGCTTAGTCCATGCCATAGACCTACTGCAATATCCAGCACTGAGAAACATATGAGCTTTCAGGGCCAAAGTCAGTAAAGCATCTGCTTTGATCTTTGCAATTTAAATATAATGCCTCTTGGAAATAATGTTATTAAAAATGCTGTTCTTTAGTCAGAATTTTCTACCAGTGTATACTTCTTTTTTTGTATTGTAAAGTGGGGAATTTCTATTGTAGATCGCAGTTGGCCACCTGGCACTTTATTCAGCATAGTCTTTGAGGGCAACTACAAGTTGAGTTGAAAGAGCATGAGATTTAAGAATCTCTAGAGAAAAGTGCAAATAGGTTCAAGCAAAAAACCTTCTTTGTCAAATCAAGAGTACAAAAGTGCTACAGTGCTATGGCTACCTATGACAGAAGAAGTAATTAATTTGTTTTATGGATCTGTTGTGTGTAGCTGGCTTTTTAAACCAATTTTAAAAGACAATTGAAAGTGCCATTTTAGCTGGAGTAAGAAGCCTTAGAAAACAATGAAGAAACTTACCTCAGCAGTTCATGTGTTTAAAAAGAACAAAATAAAACAAAAGACAAAACCCCCTGATCTATCCAACAACATTTTAGTCCTCTAACCTTGTGGGAATCTGCATCTTCAATTTCTTCAGGCTTTGTTAATTACTTAGTTTAATGATTCTGCCAAAATGGGTGGTTTAGGTTGGTTTTTTTTGGCAGGCTAGTTTATTTTTAATGTGCTTATACTGACTATAAATGTATTTGAAAGCTATTTATGTTGGGATCTGACACTTGTGATTTGTGATCTGATTTTGTTTTTTAATCCTAGGCGTGCACTGCAGTCAGCAATGATCAAAGATGGGCTCATTTTCTGGCTGGTTGATGTTCTAATAGACCCAGATTGCCTGTCTGATTACAACCTAGAGTATTGTGTTGCCTTGCTCATGAATCTTTGTCTGCGGAGTGCAGGTGCCTTACATTTTGAATTACAACCTTATTCCAAGAAATAGATAGGGAAGATTGTGAATCTTTTTTCCTGTTATACCAGGATTCTTTCAAGTGACTACAATCAGTAGCAGGGACCACAAACAGAGATATTTGAGTGTTATAACCAATGCTTTTGAGCACGTCTCTTTTCCCAAGAATCCCAGTTATGGGAGGTTAGCTTCACCAAATTTTAAAGAATTAAGCAAGGAAATAAGCAATGGCACCCTATAAGATTTGATTATTTTTCATATCAGTATGTAAAGGCTGCTATTGCTATGTTCCATGCCCACTTTTCAGAGGACAGTTTATGTCCACTTACAGACTCTATGTAAGAGATTTCTTTGTAAACAGAAAGAACTGAGTTGAGGAGTAATGGCAAGCAGCTTAACCTACACCTTGCCTTCACTTCTACAATGCAGAGATTCCCCCCAAGAAAATAAGATCCTGTCAGTGTCCGAGGGACTTAAAAGGAGTTTAAATTAAATTTCCTTTTAAAAAGGAAAATAAGGTAAGGGTGAAAAATCATCTGCTTGTTGTAAGCAAAAAAATGCCTTTGTTAGATTTTTAAATCCCCGTTGTGTTGCATCCTGTCCAAGACTACAACTGCATAAATCCAGAGTAACTTCACAGATTTCAACTCAGTTATGCTGAGCAGCATTTGTCAGGAACAAGAAACAGTATTGCTCTGTGCAAACTATATTTAATACTGATTCTAAAAAGTACAAAAGAAACTTGCTCTGATCTGTTCTATTTTTGAAGCATATTTATGTGTTCTGCCTTTGCAGGGAAGAAAATATGTGCAAGTATCCCAAACCACATGCTCAGAGTTCTTTCTGGTCTTCTTGACCATGAGAGTCCTAAGGTATTTGTACAGCAAACTTTGGGTTAATGAAAAGGTGGAAAGAAAAATTTTAAAAAGAAGAAAGGAAAAAATGGAAAAAGTAAATTGGTTTTGTTTCCTTTATTAGACCCTCATGTAATTAAGTTGCTTGAATTTTTCCTAAAATTCACAGATGCGTAGGTTTTATTTTGTTGAGCAGAGGTTTTTTCTAGACAGAAGCATGTCTTGCTTTAACCAATATTGGCAGCTAAGAATGGAAGCTTTTGGATGCAGTTACCATGCAGTCCATGTGCCTTGGTTGCTGTTTCTGATGCTGCTTAAATGTCATACACCAAATCACCTCAAGCTTAACTCGTTCATGAGATGAACAATGTGTGATGCAAACCCACTATGCAAAACATCAGGTGCAGGGGAACACATTTGCTGTAGTTTTAAGGAATGCTGTAAGAAAACAGTAGACTTGTGACATTCATGCCCTAATATCTTTGTATCTTCCACTTCATTTGACCTGTCACTTTAACCTTTTGTGGTTCCTTTCTTTTCTGTCTCGGGGCACACTTGCATCTTAGATGTTAAATTGAACTATCTCAGAGGAAAGTGCTAAAAATTATTAGTTATTTCTGCCTGATACTTGTCAGCACATCACTCTGATAACTGCTGTCTGATACATAAAGCATTGCCTTGGCTGTCCCTGCAGAGGGGCATTTCTTTAACCATGGAGTAAAATTTAAAGCAAAAAGAAATGCAGACAAATATTGTACAAAGCTGAATTCATGGAGGCAGAATTTTTATCAGGATATTCTAGAATAACTCCATGATGATTGTCCAGGGTGTTTGGAGACTTCTAATAAAAATGAAATATAAATTCTGGTGTCTTGTTTTTATATGCAATGACTAGTATCATCTAGTGGTTTTGTTTATAACTTAAACTAAAAATAGAGAATTGCCTTCAACAAAGTGTTTCATCCACGTGTTATGAATTCATTAGAACATGTAGATCAGTTCTTCACTAGCATTGTTTTGATTAATTTTAACACACCTTTATTGGATTCTTTCACTGCCTTTGTTTTGTGAATGAAGAAAGTTTAAGACAATACATACTAATACAAGATAAAATACCAACCCCTATACTGAAATACTTAGAAAATGCTACCATATTGTTGAAGTCTGTGCCTTAAAATTACTTTGAAATTTCTCTCAGAGGGTGAGTTTTTACAATGTACTTCGCACTTAGTTTGGCAGAAGTTTTACTATTGAAATCAAAAGTAGAATACAGTGCTCTTGGGTGTGAAGAGAGCTTCCTGAGAAGCTATGGAATCCTTGTGTAAATCCCAGTCCCCAAACTTCCCTGGCTTCCTCTGCTCCCAGGCCTGCTCATTGTTCACTTTTCCAAAGGTACAGACAGAGGATGACTGAAATCTTAGTGCTTCAAAAGTAACTGGCCATTAGAAAGGGTCACAGAAGTGCTGGTAAAACTAGTTTGACAGATCTGATGGCTTTCACTAGCCATAATTCAGAGCTTTTGTGCTGGCAGGTTTTTTGCCTCTCCTGAGGGACAGTAACAGGCAGCAGAGTGAGAGGATGTTTGAAGCTGCTTTGGCTTTATCATCCTGCCTAAGGCTACAATGCTTGAAGCCTGTCTTGAGTTCATGCTGGCAGGGTCCTTTCCCTGTTCTTTGTCCTGTTTTTTGTACTGCTAGGGGGCTGTTTGGGAAATTGGCATGCAGCATACTGGTTTAGATCAACCATATCACAGTATATTTGCATCCTAAAAGTTCCCTGCTTCCAATGAGGGAATTTTTGCAAGTCCAGTCTAGCCTGGTTAAACTCTTTTGAAGTACAGCTGTTCTACACTTTCACTCTTATATTTTGCTGATAGCTGGGATGAATGTAAGAGTTTTTCTTCATGGTATGACTATTCCTTCCTCTTAGATCCAGTCATATGTGCATGGAGCACTGTACAGTATTCTGGCCATCCCTTCTGTCCGAGAAGAAGCCAAAGAAATGGTAAGAAGTGCTGCTTTGCATAGCATGAAAATCAACACCTCTGCCAGAGATGGCCCAGACAGGGACCTGCTGAGCAGGGCACAGCAGGGCTGTGAGGGGGGAGCCAGGGCATTTTGAGAAAGGAACCCACAAAAGGCCCTCCCCCTTTGATCTTCAGGGAAGTATGAATGTATGTCTCAAACACTTCTGCCGTATTTTCAGGTCTTTTTCCCAGGAGTGGAGCCCCAGTGGTGTGAAGGATTCTGTCTGAATTATAAATTAAGGTGTTATTTTAGAATTGTGTGTCCTGGCATTTTGTAGATTCCTTGTGGCCCAGGAGATGCTTTGATCTCACCTGCTGCTTCTTCCCCTTATGTAGCTCATTCTCCACCACTGAGTAGCCACTAAAAGGAGGAGTTCTTGCTGCTTTTCCTTTTGCCTGGTATAGACATGGTTATTTGGGGAAGGAAGCAGGAGGAAGATTTCCGAACTAGGAACTGATACCCTGTGAAAGTTTAGTCTGATGGTAACAACTGTGTTTCAGCTTCTGTGTTTAAGTAAGCTGTTCCTGGGATAGCAGCATGTCTTTGTATCTTAAGAACTAACCCAGAGAGTTATACAGAAATAATTATCAGGTGTTCTACCTCACAGAGCACAGAGGATTGAAGGTGATCTTTAATGGTTAAAGACACAACATCAACCCTATAAGAAGCCATAAAGAGGCAGACCAGGTTTAAAGTCAAAGCTGTTGCTGCTTTTTGCTTTCCTTCTCTGAACCTTGCACTGTTGTCTCTGTGGATGCAAATTTTATCCTGTTCTGATCACTGTTCTGTACTGAATTCAGAAGGCAAAAGCAATAGATCTGTTGTAAAAATTTGCTGTTCATCATGGACTGTTTAAGCCTCAAAGCAATCTAGAGAGTGTATTTCTTTTGTCTATGCAACACTTGGAGCTGGACACCGTGGTTTGCTTCACACTGCCTCTGGTTTTCCTGACCCAAAAAAAAAAAAAAAGATATTTTAGCTAACAGATCTTTGTCACTGTGGTCACATGAAATACTGATCTGCCAATGTTTTCTGCTACATCCAGGGAATGGAAGAAATTCTGCGCTGCTTTATCAAGGAAAGAAATGAAGAGATGGTTCGACAGATTGAATTTGTTATCAAGCAACTCAATTCAGGTCAGAACACATGCAGCTATCAGAGTTTTAAATCTTTCACAAAAGCCATAAAAAAACTCATGTTTTTACTTGGCACTGGAACCCTCAAAGAATAACAATAGTGTGATGGTCTGAGAGAGGGTGAATAGTGAGTGTCAGGATTTGAAAGTCATATATTTTAAAATTTCCTTTATGTTGTAGTAATAAAGAAGAAATAAAAGGCTGAGTAAGGAACAATTCCAAAGTTCAGGGACCGTAAATAAAATAACCTTGGCTGTTTTCTTTCATGCCAGTAGTCTGATGGTAGTGAGAGACTGCTACCAACTGCAAAAACGCAGTAGAAATTTGTAAAATGGGTTTTAGGGACTAGGTCTGTCTGTGCTCATCTCTTGCTCTATTGAGGTGTAGCTTTATGTGAAATATCTTATCCTGAATAGGGAGCAGAGACCATCCTTTTTGGAGAGGATGTTAGGATGTTGGTGGCTCACAGGAGTTGTAGATGCTTTTAATACAGACAGAGAAGGTGGAATATTTATTAGGGAGAAGTAGACTCTCGTACTAAAAAATATTTGAAAAATAGACAAACTTGCAGGTGTACACACTTTCATTTAAGTACACACATTTCTTGTCAGTAAATACAATGAGACGTCTCTGTGGATTTTATGAGATAACAGTTCCAGAGTGTTTCTATTTCTGCCATTTTCCAGAACATGAATTGATTTCAGTGATTTCTAGAATGCTTATAGGATCAAATTATTCCAATAGTTGTCCTGAAAAGGACATGTCTATATGAGAAGCAGGTTAAATCTTGTTCTTGTAAAAGTGAGATGATGAGATTCTGTTAAGTTGTACGTGTGCAACTTAACTGACACCATTTTGTTTTCCTCCTTTCTAGAAGAGCCATTCAATGATAGCATTGTGTCTGATGATGAAGATGAAGAGGAATATGAGGAAGTAAGTAAAGGCTTTCTGACACCTTTTAGAAAAATCCTTAGCCCTATAGAAAGAAAGTATTTGTGTCAATAAGCCAGGCTTTGGTTTTTTGGTGGGTTTTGCTTTTGGTTTTTACTTTTACCTCATTATTCTTGTATTAACAAGAAAATTGGATCAGTTTCCATTATCTTTTCTTCATTTGAAGTCCTACTCTTTTATTTTGGCAACTCACCACCTCTGTGATAATTAAAGGGTTATAGCTGGACATAAGGGAAGAGATGAGGAGTTACTGTAGCAGTAGAAACCCTGCTTTCAAGCAGACCTATTGAGTGCAGTTAAAAAAAAGCGTTACTACCAGAATAGTTTATAAACAGGCTGTCACTTTTTCTTAAGGTATCATTATCTATTCAGGGTGTGGCTTTATTTGCTGTTTAAAAACCTTGAAATATATTTAGTAAATTGCTGAAATGTAAGAAAGGGAAACAGTTATTACAAATAAGGAATAAGTCCCATGGGAAAATAAAATAAAATAAGCATGAGAAACTGTGTCATAGTAAATATAAGTTGATTAGCTGTGTATTTCCTTCTCTGCTAATAAATGTATTCTATACCAGTATTTCAACATCTTTTAAGAAGCTGTCTTCCTAGAGCCATTGGTGTAGACAACACAACATACTAGATCACCTAAATAAACAATCAAAGCAAGATGTAAATCATGTGAGGGAAATGTTGTCCCCAGTCTTCACTGGTGATGTTGCCATTTCTGCATTGCCGTAAGTGTACATGAGGGCTTGAAAATAGTGTCAGCAGTTGCATGGGAATTTTATCTTAAAGGAAATCTACCCCACTGCATTTTTATTTTATTGAGAAGCCTTGCTTCAGAAATTTTAAAGAACAGCTATGGTAGATGTCCTGGAACCAGTATTTGTGCATACTGAGATGTGTGCATGTGTGCACATACATTCATAGCATAGTCAGTGACATGGAGAGTTAGTGAACTGCAAAATGTTCTTGTATTAGAAATGTTACTGCAGAACAGATTCACCGAAACCCATGTTTTGAGACAAAATACAAGCTTTTTGTCCTGAACAAACAAAGAGTAAGACACATAAAACTTAGTCAGTTGTGTCCACGTTCTAGTAGCTCATTGCACATTAATGGGAGTGACAGTGACTGGGGAAAACCAAGCCTAAAATTTGTCCTGTTAGTGTGACAGAGTGCATTTTCTAGTGCATGTTGACCTTTTTGTGTTTTGAGAGCAGATAAAAATGCAAATATCCTGGCTGTAATAGGTGTTGTGTGCTCTCAGCTGCTGTGGGATGCAGCACCTTGCAGAGTCCAGCCTTTGCCTGGCAGTGTCCAGGGAAGCTTTGCACTGGTTGCATTATTTATCCAGTTTTTGTATTGTGTTGTGTATACCTTTTGTGTTGTGGCACAATACGTGGTGAACTAATCATCCCTTTGCCTAAAGTTAGAGCTATGTGAGAATTTTAAGTTTAGAGCTACAAAGAAGTTTTATGTAACAATCAGCTCTCTCCTTTTTATTCTAAGGGAATACAGTAAACTTTTTTTTTTTTATTAGGACTAAATTATTGTAGTTGTTTCACCTCCTGCAGTCCTGAAGTCAGTTTTTGGTAATCTTTCCACTCCTCCAACTGAAAAATCAATGCTTGTGGTGCAAGTTGAGCTTCCTGGAGACTAACCATTAAAACTTCCCTTTGCTTAAAATGCTGCTTAACACCTTTTAACTGATGTTTCAAGGCTTTGAGTGTCTTGGGTGTATGGTGAGAATCCAAGGTGATAATACCTTTGCTTGAACTTCAGTATACTTTTTTAAAGGATACTGTGTTTTCTTGTGAAAACACATAGATAAGGAGCTCCTTCCTGAAAGGTGTGGCATTGAATTGCATGATAGTGTTGAACACTTCCATCACTTTACCTGTTCCTGGGAATGAAAGGAAGGTGAATTCTTCTGTTCAGTCCTATGCCCTAGATGAGCTGCTGCTGCTCACAGTCCCAGCCAAGGCTCTAGGTCAAATCCTTTTAAAACATATTTGTGCCACTGGACCATCATGTGATTAAAATGGACTTTTGGCATTTGTTATTATTTGACTCAAAAAATAACATAGGGTTTTGAAACAGACAATTGTCCAATTCCAGTTTTTCATTAGCTTCGCCATTACATTAAAAAGAAAAGCCAGGTTTGAAACTTTTTAGTGTAACATTAGTTGCAACACATTCTGAATCCTTTCTGCTGCTGGGAACTATAATTCTGTTCTGCTACGAGGACATCTGGTTTCTTAGTCTCTCAATTTAGGAAATATAGTTTACAAATATCATGGCAGTAATGCATAATGTTGTTACTTTGTTAAATAAACAAAGATTTGTTGACTCACTACCTCAATGCTTGGAACCCTTTTGTATTTTGGAATTGCAGTGAGTTATTGTTCTCAATGGTGTTCTGTGATAACATCTGATGATGTGATCTGGCAATAGAAAGTTCTGGAAAATTTTATCAAAAGTCTTGCTTTTATGTAACTTTTAAATTACTACAGACTGGATGCATTTCAGGATATCTCCATACATATTGCAAATTTTGCCAAATTAGTGACATGCTTTCAGACTGCTTACTGATGTTAGAATTTGTTGCTCAGTACCTTTATTTATACCTTTACAACTTAAGAAACAACAAAAAGACACTCTCATGCAGCCTTAATTTGCAGCTTTTGCTCCAGCTTTTACTGTTTACAAGAGCATGCAAATGTTCCCAGTGCTGTTACTATTACCTTTCATGGGGTTTTTTTGCTTTTATCCTGTGTTTAATTTAGAGTTGATGAATTCTCTCCTGGCTTTGAGCAGATCTTGTGGTAATGACCACTTTCTCCTAAACACTGTGGCCAAGATGCAGTTGAGCCTGTTAGAGGAAAATTCTGGGATTTCTAAGGGCTTTAAGATTCTCTACTGTGTGACACTGGAGCACATAACCATATAAAAAATGTCTGTGTGTGTACTGTTATTCAGAGATAAATTGGCTTTTATGTTTGTCTGGTGAGGTTTAAATTAACTAGTGTAGAGCTTAGGATACACTGGCTCCTAGAGTACATACCCAGCCTTGAGATGTCAGCCTTCTGGGGTGTGTTGAGACCCACAGTCAGTGAGTGTTTCCTGGTGCTCAATATTCTCTTGACTGTTAAATACTAACTTAATTTATGTTCGGTGTTTGATCTTTGCGTTCGCTTTTTATTTGACTTGGACCATCTTGAAAAGCTGCTTGTAAAAGTGAATATGTGATGTTGTAGCTCTGATTCAAAAGTTTAGTTACAAGCTGGAGCTGTGTGAGGTGACTGCACAGTGACGATGTATCAGACACCCTGTGATCCACTGTCACTCAGCACCTGGCAATAAAATCAGAGAGCTGCTGTGTGAAAATACACTCCAGCCACAGAGTAGATCAAAAGAAAGAGTTTAATCACAGGGCTTGAAGCCGTTACATTAAAGGGCTTTGCTGCCAGCATCTGCTGCAGCCTGTGAGCACTGGGGAACAGGGCACCAATTGTGCTATTTCAGCAGTGGAGTGATGGCACATTGGGCAAAGTCTTTTTGTACAAGGAGGCAGAGGAGGGACAATTTCAGGCTCGGTTACCTGGTAGGTTAAATAATGTCAGGGAGCAGGATTGGCTGCAATAACAAACCTTGTAAAAAAAAATCCCACCAGGCCTATTTATAGAGCTTATCTTTACAACTTTCTCCCTCACCTCCCCATCAAAATACAGTATATTGTGGACTTTGGAGTGTGGTTTCTTGGTGAGGGTGGGGGCTTGTTTTGAGCTTGATACAGGTGATCATTGCTTAGTCTACAAGTGTTTATCCTTTTGCTATCATCTGGGTTACTTTTCATACATACCCAGCTTTCCAGGTAATAAAGAGCTGATTGTGACTATTTAAAACTAAGTCTAAATCTCACTGAAGTAAAACTGCTTTTCATTTTCATTGTGCTCTGGAGTTCATCAGAGTCCAGTGGCCATTGTTTTTAATGGAGTTTATGCCAGGCTCTCTACATAACTATACAATATGCCTTTTTAGGATGATTCTTTTACTTTTTCTCATTTACTGTTTTTGACAGTCACTTACATTTATTGTCACAACCTGTTTCAAAAGCAAAGAGCATTTTCTTCATCTGGAGTGGGTCTGTCTTAGGATATCTTGTGCAGGACAGAAGAGAATTCTTTTTAGTAGCAAAACAAAAGCAAAAACACTACCTTGTCCTTGTACTACTGGTTTTGGTTTGCTGGAGGAATCCCTCAAAATTCAAAATTTGCTGGCTTTTTGATCTGTAGAAGCTGCAGAGCTTCCATGAAAGATGAATCACCCATGATTATTCTAGAAATAGGCACAGGAGAGTGAATTCTTGGTAGTTTTTACTTGGAGTTGGTTACATTTGGAATTTGTGGAATAAAATCAACCAAGGATTGTTGCTTTGTTTTATAATATTTTTATCATACAAATACTGATTCCAAGCTTTTTGTACTAGCCCCATATTACCAGCTTTAAAGCTTCCTTGCACACCTGAGTTTCTTGTTGCCTTGCAGGAGGACAGTGACATCCTGGAGCCAGATCTGGACAAAGATGAGGTTTTGCTGCCTCAGCTGGGGGAGCTTTCAGGAGAGAAGCTGCTAACAACCGAGTACTTGGGAGTGAGTACCACTCCTTAGAATCTTGAAATAAATTAATTTCTTGGGTTAAGTATTTTATTTCAGTAGTTTCACCAGTTTGTTCAATTGGTTGCTTGAAGAGGCAAGTGCTACCTGCAGAGTAGTCTGAATCTTTCACAGTCTGTGTATGAGCTGCTGCTCAGGAGAAGCAGAACCAGTGTGAGAAAGGAGCTACCCTTTTACAGGGGCTGGTCAGGCTGTGGCTTAATAATAAGCTACAGCCTTAGGAGTCTAGTGCTACACCAGTGACTGTGAGCACACAAAGCAAAGTGCTGAGCAGGTTAATACTGCTCAGGGAACATTCTGCTGGTCTGAAATTATTTTAGAAAAAATAAAAGTTGAAAAGTCAACTGCTCCTGCAGGCGTTGTGCCGGATCAGGTATTGTCTGTCTTACTTCAAGCAGCAAAAAGCTATTAAGTTAACAAGCATAAGGTTTGTATGAATGCCATTTAGTGTACTGTGACTAATTTGAGATATTCAGAGGGCTGGAGCACCTCTCCTGTGAAAACAGGCTTAGAGAGTGGTGCTATTCAGTCTGGAGAAGAGAAGGCTCCAGGGAGATCTTATTGTGGGCTTTCAGTCATAAAAGGGCTTACAAGAAAGGTGGAGAGGAGCTTTTTCACAAGAGTGATAGGACATGTAGTGATAGGACAAGGGGGAATGGCTTCAAACTGAAAGAGAGTAGGTTAGATTAGGTATAAGGAAAAAATTCTTCCCTGTGGGGCTGGTGAGGCTCTGGCACTGGTTGCCCAGAGGAGCTGTGGCTGCCCCATCCCTGGAAGTGTTTGAGGCCAGGCTGGATGAGGCTTTGAGCAACCTGATGTAGTGAAAGGTATCCCTGCCCATGGCAGGGGTGTTGGAACTGGATGGTCTTTGAAAACCTTTCCAACCCAACCCATTCCATTATAAATATATGCCTTCTGGATTTGAGAGTCCAGAATCCTGATGATGGAAAAGTGACCTGAGAGAAGATGTCATGGAAGAGCCTTCAGTGGTTCCAGGCAGTTTGATCCAGTGACACCAGAATGCAATTTCATTTCTGCTGCAATGTTTCTATACAATTTTCTCTATGGCTTCAAATACCTGTTTTTCCTCTGCATTATTTTTTTTTCTTCATTTCCCGTGTATCAGATAATGACTCACACTCCAAAAACAAAGAAGAAGCAATTTGCTGGTGTTCACCAGAGTAGAGATGAGCCTCTCCAGAGACCTGTGACACCAGGTTATCACAGAATTGCATATCCAATGTAAGTCCAAACAAGACCAAGTTGGATTTTTTAAGCTCTTTTCAAAAGCATAACAACAAAGAAAAGAAACCCACAACAATGACTAATAACCAAACCTTCCCTACCTAAAAGTGCATTGCCATTGTCATTCATTATGGATAATTTCAAAAAAAGGAGCAGAATATTGCAGGCAGAGAAAGGTCCATTAGCTGAGGTCACATACTTGAAATAGTTCAATAAATATTTACTGATCAGGTTGATCTAAATTTGCATTATATCACACATGTTCTTGCATATTCTTGTAATATATTCCATTGGAAAGTTGCACGAAGCATCTACAGTGCCTGGGATCTTCCACTTCACAAGCAACAAAGGTTATTGCTCTGGGGGGATTTGTTAGCCACACATAATAGGATAGATGAAAAAAGAAAATGGGTAAGATAAAAACCTTATGTTGGGCTTTCCTGCTTTGGAAGAAGTACATTTTCCGTCAGAAGTGTGTGTGACGCTTTGTTCTTGGTGTCTTGATTTGGGTCAGAGTAGAAGGCTTATTGTAAGTAGAATAAAGGAGTCTTACAGTGTAGACCTCCTTGAATATTCTCTGCCTTCTGCTAGAACAAGTATATCTTAGTTTCTGAGATGAGATTTATCCTGTTCACTGTCCTGAGGAAGTAAAATACCAATGTGATCCCAAATTTAAATGATTTTTTTTACTTTCAGTTGCATAGTTTTGGATTTGATCAAGTCTGGACAGCTATAATACAGGCATGATTAGTGTGAGGTTTTAATATTTTGATTTCTGTGGATACTTAATCTGAGAGACTGTAGGACTAACAAAATATGATAATAGTACTCAAAACTCAGAGGATTGGTATAGGTAAGTATGTTAAAATGAATGGGTAACCTGAAACACAATAATGTAATGAAATTACAGGTGATTGTTTGAACACATCAGTCCTGAAGATTCTCCCATGCCATCCCCTTGCCATTCTTTGCTTTCCTGTTCATATCTTCTATTTCTTAAAATACATTTCCTCCTCATTTTAGTGTGGAAAATGAGTACAGAAGACAGTGAGGACTGATTTGGGCTGTAGTTACAAAGGTGACTGAGTGTTGGACAAGGAGTGGTCACAGCTTTATCTTGCCTCCCACTGTTTCATGCTAGCATTAGCATTCCTACAAGCAGGGAACCTGACTGGGAGCCCTCCTGAGTCATCTAAATATACCTTTTTGGTAGGTGTATCATTCCTATGGGATTATACATATTAGGTTACCAGGGCCTTGGAACAGACAAGTGTAACATACCAGATCTGGGCATGGAGAAAGCCTCAGAAGACATTTATTTTTTAAAAGGCAAGAGAAAGGAAACACATTCTTCCGAAACAGAAGAATTTTTGGCTATCCCACAGCAGAATTTGCTTTGCATTCTTAATTTTTTTTCTGAGTACTGGCCTGGATAAAATGCCATTTGTTTGAACATGGCACCTACTTTTTTTGCCTGGTATAGCCTAAATGTGGATTTAGAGTTCTGACTTTGTGTCGTTTGTTACAGTGGCCAACTTTTTGCACCATCACAACATTCACTGTTTTTGCAAGATCTCTCCCTATATATATTAAATGCGTGTGTTTCTGTGTCAGAAGAAAGAAGCAAATAATTAATATATTAGCTCATATTAGTAAAATAGTGATTATCTAATCATTTTCATGCAGTCCTCCAAAAGAACTGCAGGCCTTAAAAATCTAGACTGGTTAATGTATGCCTAAAAATACATTCCCACTTTATTGTGGGGTCAGAATTAGAGTTCAAGATTCCACTTTCCCTGCACAGCATTTTACCCATGGTGGGCTTGGAGACCTGGACTGATTCTGTGGAATTGGCTGTCAGGGCAGTGTTATGGTCTCCAGTTTTTAAAGTTATTAGAAATGCCTCTGTCCAAATTAATGTGCAGATGAGACCATATGCCAAAGTCAATAGTGTGCATTTTATTTGATAATAAATATGAGAGAGAGAAGGAGAAAAAGGAAGAGAAAAAATTAGAAAATTGGTTGGGGTACGGAAAGAGAGTTGCAGATACAGATTAAAGAAAATATCACCACTCTGTGGATCCCACAGATGTTCCATTGATCCTCTCCAGCTGCTCTTCTTGGTGGTGAGGGTGCCACGAAAAGCACAGAATCCAATGGATTAATATACACTGAGGCCAGGCACCCAGGAATGCCCAGGTACCTCCTCCCAAGGGGGGCAGTTTGACAGTCTCTTGCAGCAGACTCCGGGTCTGTTGCATCACTTTGTGTCATATGCAGTCCTGTGGTGCAAGGCCTTAGGAATGAGTCTTGGGAGTGCCTTGGATGGTCTTTGATGGATAACGACACCCCCTCAGCTGCCTCCCAGGTCAGTGTCCCATGGATGTGACCTGTGGGGTTGGGGGTTCCACAGCTGGGCCAGTTTGTGTAAGGGAGGGTGGGTGTTCAGTGCCTCTGACCAGAGGTTACACCTGAAACTGCCTTCCCCCCCTCGTTTTGTGGGGGAGTCTGTGCAAACCTGGCCTCTGTGGGCTGTTGTCTCCCCCACCCCAAACCTAGCCAGGGATGATTCTCTGCTGCATTTGGCTTTCTTGTGGATGCATTCCTTTCTCTCAGCCTTGTTTGCTTCTCCCTAGACCTGAGATGAATTGAACATAACATCCCCTTTATCTTACCTAGGCAGCTTAACTTGCAGTCCAAAGTTCCAGCCAGGCATCTTCAAGGAGCGGTGGGCTTCTGTGGTTGTAGCTTCTTTATACAGTTTTTGCTATAATGGGCAAAACTCCTTCATAGCAATGTTTAAAGCATGAACCATTTCAGCCCCTGACAGGCAGCCTTACAGCCTATTTAGGAAGTATATTTTCAGAAATAAATCAGCATTATCACTGGATTGTCTAAGCATTACGTTCTTGCTTTATAAGTGGAGAGAAAGCCAAGCTTGTACAAATGAAGTGACTTTCCTATGGGAAGTCAAAAAAATGGTGTCAAACCTGTGGGAGTGGCTTTTATTTAGCAGCATCATGTACTGCACTGCAATTTTTGCATCAGAAATAATCTCTGGAAGTGATTGCTGCCTCTCTTTAGCACCATCTACCCAGGCAGGGTGTTTACTTGAGTCTCCCGGGGTCCTGGAGTGACGTGAGTCTCCTATTTTGGCACAACTTGAATCTTCTCAGTTGTGCAGCTCGTGCCTCTGCACGATGGCTTCAGGTCACTGCTGGATACAAATTAAAAACACATTTCTATCATGCTGGTTCTGGTAGCTCTTGGTCTAAGAGAAGTGTTAGTTTGATGGTGTGAAGCAGCCTTTACAGATTGCCTTGCTATGCAAACTACAGAGGAAAAATGTAAACAGCAGAAATTTAACACTGTGAAAATACATGAAAATTAACTTCCCTCCTGCTCTGCCCAAATGGTAGAAATAATATGAGTGGTGCTCCCATGTTTTAAGCAGGAAACAAGCAGTACCACTCTGAATGAGAAGTTTGTCCTTTGTATCTAACTAATTTGTCTGCAGGAAACTGCAGTGAATAGATGAAGACATTCTCAAACTACATTTTGCAGCAGAAAAGGACAAGCTTTGATGATTTTATGCTGTTCTAATTTTACTACAAATTAATTTACTAAAATAAGGAAATACTCACCTGGAAATTATTGCAAGAGGAAGACAATAAAAGCTGCCTTAATTGAAAGCAGTATCCGAACTAGATGCATTTCATACTTTAAATAATTTAAGTAGCTTGTATCATAGGAAATCTCATGAAAAATGTTAGACACTTTTGCCTTGGATACAGCTTGTCTACCAGATACAATCCGGGACAGTTCATCTGAATTATCTGAAGTCTCACATTCAGCAGAGTGGTTAAACTATATTAAACGTTTTTGTAAATGCTTCCATTCAAAATTGAAGTGAATGTAATTTGTTTGAAGTTCTTCATGTGAGACTCAATGTAATATATTCCATTTAAAGACATGATGAAAGAGGAAGCAGTTGATGAGATACTATAACGTATCTCTTTGAGTTGTTGGTTCATACCTCCAAAAGGAGGCGGGGGTGAAGATCTCTAGTGCTGAATAGAAGTATTCACACAGAAAATTAATGCAGAATAGCCACTGCACATGTAGCAGCCATTTCATGCTAATTTTTCTATGACTTCCCAGTGCAGACAAGGCTCTAGTTACTTCAGATGAATTGTCATGGGATCCCTGTATGGACAAGCTCTTGCTGTATGGAGCTGAGGGAGTCAGGAAATACTGGAAAGCTGCCTTCTTTTTTTCATTTTTCCCTCCTTCTTTAAAGACTCACTGGCTGAGATCACTCAAGGGGGCCTGAACTACTTAATATTCTGCTAGCTATTTCCTTAGAAACTGATTTAGCTGTGAAATCATTAACTGCCTCCTTGGACTGCATGCTTTTTACTAGAAGTATAGTTTAGTTACCTTAACCTGATATTGGGCAGGGAAACTTTCCATGCCTGCCAACTTCTTTTCACACTTTTCTTTTCACCCCTCTCACTTCTGCTGTGTTTTATTGCTTACTACTAAGCAATTGTGTCCCTGTTCTGTCCTTCAGCTGCTTGAATTTGCCACTGATCCACTTCACTTGTGAAATCAGGAGTTCTGTTTGTTGCCTACTTTGTTTTAAGTCTGTGTCACATATTGCTCTTTAAAGTGAAATACTTGTAATATTCAGAAGCAAATCTAAAATTCTTGAAAAAGCTAAGTATTGAAGACCTCTCAGGCCCATTTCTACAGTCTTTTTTTTGAAGTGTCATGGTGGTATTTTGGGTCTTCAGACTGCAGGGAGTTACAGTTTCCTTTCCTCAGCTCTTTTATTGCAGTAGGAAAAAATGTTAATTTTTAATATGTCTGATGTCAGCTGGTGTGGGAGAACTACAGTCAAGCAGTTATGTCCTTAGTACTGGTTTGCAATATGAAATATAAAATAATTTCAACGTGTACTGGGACATTACAGACAATTAGAAGAAATTAGAATTTACTCTGGTGCAACTTTTTATACTGTAAGCATTCACCTGGCATTCTCCTTTCTCCTCCAGGCCAGAAAATGGTACCAATTCTTGTCACGACAGGGATGAGAAGCTCCAGTCTCCACCAAGTGGTCCTTTTTCCATTTGTGGTGGGAGCCAGTCCAGCATGTCTGACTTCTGCATTTCCCCCTCATGTAAGGATGGTCTGTGAATGCTGTTCTTAATTGCTGATGTCTTCCTTGACTGAGGCAGGTGTTGGGGGTCCAGATTGTGTGTTGTATGTTGGGGATTTTTTTAGTGTAGCGTGCAAATGGGCCTGTGTTTATAGGGGCCAGGTCAGCGTGCAGGACCTTGGGGCACATGGCAGACTTTGGCTCGAGCTGAACGAATGGCCACAGAGGGGAACGTGTGGTCAGCAGACACCAATGGTCTCACTTGCCTCGCTGCATCTTGCTTCCTGTGGAGGTGCCAAGGATCAAACCCAGGGCTTCTGATGTGTGAAGGATACTCTGCAATATCCCCGGCCCAGGGAAGGAGCTGCAGCCAGAGACAGTGCACTTCCCAACAGGCAGAGCCCCTTGCTGGATCAAATACACCCTTGTTTGGATCTAAATGAATCTCTGTCTGCTGGCACCTGCAGGCTCTGTTGGCTGTATCTCTGTGTTAGAGCTGAAGGCAGCTGCAGTTATCTGCTGAGATTTGCAACTGCATTCAGCCCATCCAGGGCTGTGGAGGATGGGCAGCCCGGTGCTGTGTGGCTGCATTGTGGGTGATGCTCCTAAAGATTCTGTCCTTGCAGCTTCAGCTGAAATGAGTGCAAACTCAGCTGGGCCTGAGAGCTCAGAAACATGTGATGGAATTTAAAAGGTTATAGCCTTCTGAAATACTTGATTGCTGAACTTCTGATACCCAAAAGATCATAGAGCTTTGGATGTGGGAGTTTCAACCTTCCTGCAGGGATTCATTAACATTTCCAATTACGGATCTTAGGCAAAATGTTCAGCAGTTGTAGATAAAGGATCTTGCAGCATATCCGGGATGGAATTATTAATAAATTCAGGCAAAGTGTGCTTGTTCTTTTCTGAAAAATATGCTTTGAAGCAGTAAAGGAATAGCATACTTTTTACTTTCTCTTCTATTTTTTTAAATTTCCTAAAGGAAATGAAAAGGATTCTGAGAAAAGTAACCAAGGTCTTGCAGACAGGAATTTGCTTGCGTAATGACTTGAGCTGATAAATGTAACATGCTGAAGGAGAGAAGGATGGGAGGATAGGAGCAGGAGAAGCTCCTGTCCAGGATGGGCACTTGGGTTCTTGCTGTTGTGTAGCAGTGAGAGCTGCTGTTCTCAGCCTCGCTGTGCACAGAAACACCTTGAGTACAGCTCGGGGGGTTTGGCCAGCCAAGGGCAGCAACTCACACCAGCAAAGGTTATAAACCAAGCAAAAGCATACTGACTTGGCAGTTTTCCTGCAGAGAAAGAAAAAATAATGGATTTTTACATACTCGTGCTCTGTAGAGGAAATTAAGCAAAGTAGTTATCAAAGGTGTTCCTATTTGGTGTTTTAAAATGTAACTGGATACAATTCCTAAGGCATTATGCAGCCATCCACAGCTCAAGTCAACCAGATTTGGATATCTTTCCAGTGAGATGCATGCCTTGTCTCTGTCACTTCTGCTGTGCTGCTGATGCTGTCTGATACTTTGCTTTGTAGAGATTTGTGAAGAGGTTTAAACAGGCAGCCTGAGTCAGTCAGCAAAGTAAAATTTTGTTAGGTTTTGATGAATATTTATTTAAAGCCTTCATGCTGAAGAAATTTCTGCCAGCTTAAATGTTTCATTTTGTCAGAACTTTGCTTGTAGCCTCTGTTTAAAACAGTCTGTTAGCTGCTTTCAGTCAAAATTCTATGCAGGTGGCTATTAATAAGACTACTAGATTATGTTCTTTTCCTGTAGAAAAATCTTTGAGGTCAGAATATGCAGCATATTGCAAGTTTGTATGCATGTAAAAAGACAAATAATTTTTGTGCATGACAGAGGAAATTTTTCCTAGCATTAATCAAGGCTATAAAATAACACTGAGCTACATGAAAGATGGCCTTAGGTTTGTTTTGGGTTTTTGCAAGTAGCCAGTGACATACGTGCTTGTCTTTCTTATCTTTTGGGATTTAGAAATGAGGTGTAGGAGAAGAGAAGAGAAAAGAGAGACTGCACTGCTGGACCCCCTGGTTGTTATGTCAGTGACAGGACTTCTATTCTGCAGGATGATAATTGAGCTGGGTTTTTGAACATCTCCTCTTTTCCAGAAGGCAGTGGGGATTGTAATATTTAAATTGAAAAGGCATTAATTTAAGACAATGGAAAATAAGCCCTTTCTCTTCTACTGCCTTCTAACATACAGCAGGGAACAGAAATGTGTAAAAATAATGGTACTGCTTCTAGAGGCCATCATGATGCTCTGCCAAACATCTCTGCTGTGCAATAAATAAGTTGTTTATTGACTTCTGATTTTGGTTTGATGGTCATTCTGCAGTACCAGGAACCTGCTTATTTCAGAATATGTTTTTCAACATCACATGAGTACTTTGGGACTCAGAGTTTCATGCAGCCAAGTCGTGAAATGAATAGTAAGAGACAAAGAGTGAAAAAAAAAAAGAAAAAAAGCTTCATGTGAACAATTAGCCTTGTCAAGGTCATAGATGTCTCAAGGAGGCTAAATTTAGCCTCAAGAAACCTTGATCTTCTTCTGTTTTCTAAAAATGAGCATAGTTCTTAATGTCCTCCTATAAATATTTGGTTGTTCTTGAATTGGTCTGATTTTGTCTGGGCCCATCCTCTCCCCCTTTATCCTTTGGTTAAGAATCAATAATTCTTGCACTCTTTTATTTTGTCTCTCATGAGCAGAAAACTTGTGGACCAAAGATGAACCCTGGTCATCTTCCTACACTTATTATGCTGCATGCCAGACAGAACATGTTCTGGGCACTGAAATGCCTGTCTGAGAGTGACCTGATCTGCATTCTTATCAGCATGAGAGATCAGACCAGGACAGCAGCCTGTCCTGAGCATGGCAGGATGAGAGCTAGGGATTTTCCCTAAACTTTAATTGAACTTGCACATCTCAGTAGCCTTGAGATTCTAAGCAAATGAAGTCTCCTTCACTTCCCCATTAGTGTAAGGCAGAAATTGAGTCTGACAGAAGTGTAAAACACTGCTTTTTGCCTGCAGTGGCCCTGTTACTGTGGATATGTACAGACAACTGCAAGGGGTTGTGTTCCTGTGGCTTTAATGAGATACTGGACATAGTTATGTGTGTTAACTGGGGGTCTACATGCTCCTATCCCATTGCAAGTGCAAAATGTAGCCAGTTTTACTTTCCAACTGCAAAGGGCTTGAATTATCACACTTGCAGCTGTGATGAGCCATAATACACTCTGCCACACAAACTCAGTACCTGCCAAAACCTCAAAGTTCCTTAGTACAGCAGGAACTGTGTCTTGATTGTATTTCTAAGAAACATGTAAAGAGAGACAGCTCCTCACTGAACTGTGTTTCTTTTTTTAAACAGCAGTTGAAATGAAGTCATCTGAAGTATTTGCATCAGGCCATAGAATGGACCAACACATCCCAGCTGCTGATACCTTGTCTTCTCGATCTGATGACTTCACTGAGGACAAAGTAAATGGTCAATCACATAGGTATGATCTATCCAGAGGATACCTAAAATTGTGAGAGGAGTCTGACAGGATTTACCAGCTAATTCCATGCTGCTGTAAAGACAATGTGTGAAGTCATTTGATATATGGTGTAGTCTGGCCTGAGACAGCTGTGGTGGTGCTTGCCAAACAAAATACCCTTTGCTGTGCCAGAGGCAGCTGTTCAATTTCTAAGCATCTGGTTCAGAATGGGAGAAGTCTCAAGCAAGACATTATTAATGAACTTCACATGTATGCTCAACGCAGCCTTCTGAAAATAAAACTTCCTGATTGCTTCCTTAGATGACTCAACACTAGCCCATGAAAATAATTTCTTAGTAAAGAAATAGGTAGGACTGTGGGAGCAGGACAGGCATTAATGTTTAGAAGGAAGAAAAAAAGCATTTAAGTGAGTTTAGAGTGTTTAAACATGCTGAGTTGCTAGCACTGCTGACCAGAGTCCCTCATTTATCCACGAGATGGGTATAGCAAAGGAGGCAAAGTTATGAGATCACCCAGCAATGGGTTTCAACTCTTCTGTGAAATTATTCCTGTAAAATGAAAGGTCTTGTTCTCCTTATCCTGCTTATACCTTGAGCTCTCCATGAAGCCTGTGTCATGTGTACAACTGTGATGTTATATCTTGGATGAGAACTAGGAATTCATTAGCAATTGGACCAAAGTCTACCAAAGTTTTCAGGGGCTGCATGTATCCTTCAGACATTAACAGCTTTTTCCTATAGCTAATTAGACTGGGCCAAGTTTTAAACAGCGTAGGCAAATTTTAAAAGCAAATACATTCCAGAACTAAAGCAGAGAAAGGGTGGGGATGTGTTAAAGGAAAGGTTTTACCAGCTCTTTATGCACCTGATTTTTCACAAGTGCTTGGTTATTTGTGTCAATTACAGCTCTAGTACTTCTGGAAGATTCTATGCCTAGAACTTTGTTTCCTTCAGACCTACAGATGCCAGTGTGTGGTTAGGGGTTTTTTGCAGGGGTTGGTGTAACTTTGGTTGTTTGGTTGGGTTTTTTCCCCAGTTGTGCTGTTTCCATGGTGAGATCAGAGAAATTCTACAACAAATTATTTTCAACAAATTATCCCTGGTTTCAGCTGAAGTGTTCAGTAGTCATACCTCTGGCCCAGCATTACTGGTTTTCTTTCTGTTGTCTGTTGTAACAGTAGCTAAGCACATAGTAGAAATACAAATAGACCATAAAAATTTATGGCCAAATTGTTTGCTTTGTGGTGAAGAGGCGGATATTATTTTTCAGGCTTTGCTTCCAAGAAGCAAGTCAAATTGGCAGCATCTTGTCCCCCACCACAGTGAGATGCTTTGCTTCTCGACATAGCCTGTTATTAAAAAGGTGTGTTCCCAGTAATTTTCAATATTTGTTCACAAATATGTGTCTAAATCTCAGGATGGATTTTGTAGAAATTAAGGCACAGGTGCTGTATCCTGCAGAGGAAGATCAGATCTTTTCATCATGTGTTTCCTCAGCATGCATGCAGTAATTTGGATTTCCAAATGCAGCCTCGAGTTACGGATATGGGAATGCAGCCATTCACAGTCAAAGAGAGCACAGGGTTTTCTGTGTCAAGGGTCTTTTGTTAATATGTTGGTGTTGTAATAGCTAGACCTACCTTTTCATTCTTTCACTCTTGGATGCAGACTATAATTTGTTTGCAAAACAAACAGGACTAATAAATCATTGCTTTGTTCATAGTTTTGTCCACTGTAAGAAATGCCTCCTTCCTGGAGGCAAATACCCATTAGGCAAATATCAAGACCTTCCTAGGAGAGATACGTGTGAGAAAAGGAGGGCTGAATTGGGCTGTGGAAGTGGTCACTTCTCTTTCCCCTCTTCTTTAGCAGGATAAATTTGGAACTTAACTGCACAGAGATGAGTGAAATGATGCAAAATCAATCAGAAAAGAATGAGACCTTAGCAATGACATTTCTGCTGCAGTTATTTTATTTCCACAGGAACAAATGATTGTTCCAGCTGATGCAGGTCAGACTGGCAGCTGGTCTTGCATTGATATTCTCTGTTGCATTTTGATCATGTGAGAATATTGTTCTGTTATGCTTTTTAGCCAGTCAAGGATGAATTTGTAACAGACTTCAGTCTACAATTGTGACTGACTGAAAAAGTGGGGGTTTTTTGTGTTGTGACTATGTCCAGTATCATCATGATAAAAAAAGAGCTTAAACTTTGCAGCACATTCTTATGTCTCTATTAGCCTTGCTTTTCTGATAATCTGGTAAAAATGGCCAAAAGTTCAAGTGTATTCTTGGAGGAAATGGTTTAATTCATCTTTATATGTCCAAGTACTGTCTTACTTCCTGGTTGATTATTCGAATCCCAGTGTCAGTTTGTTGTGCACTTTTTTATAGACAATTATTTCAGTTTTTCCAAGTAAACAGTTTTCTTTCTTCTCAATGCAAATGTAGGTTTTTGTGTGAGTTTGTTGTGGGTTTGGGTATTTTTGTTTGGTTGCTTTTCTGTTTTGTTTTGTTTTTTCTTTGAACACACCTTGTCATCAATGACTCCTCTATAAAATGCTGAAGAACATTTCCCACACTAGATTTTGCTTCTTCTTTCTTCAAATCACCACCTTTTAAAGGATAACAAATAGGAGGTTTAGGTTTTATCCTGAGGATTAGTTATTTTCTGTTGATCTTAACCTACTTATTGATGCAGTAAAAGATGAAGTGGTTCTGTGGTACTTGGACAAGTGGAGAGCCAGATCTGCTCTGCATCCTCTCAGAAAAACAGCAGAATTTTTTCAACTTTACAGTTTTTGCTACCAGCCTATTTCATATAATCCTTTCCTGAAGAGTTTGCACAGATGTGAACCATTTTGTGTGAGCACTGTGTATCTCTTACCTGGGTAAAGTGATGTGACTCTGGTTGCATTGCTTTGCTCTGTCTCTAGTCTGGCTGCCGAGGGTACTGCCCTGAAACTGTGGAGGTGGTTGAATGGCTATAAAAATGCTTTTTTACTGTATGGGAATACAGATCCAAGGTTTTGTTATCTATTGTTAAATAAGGAAGAAAGAAAAGCTCATTAGTGCCTCAAAAACTGCCTTGAGGCTGGTGAATCTTTCTTTTTAACCTACCTAAGAGCATCACTGTACACGTGAGATTATGAAGAGCACTAGTGAATTGAAAACGCAATTAATTTGAACTAACTCACTTTACCGAAATGAGTTAAATGACAAAAAAAGCAATAACACTGAGACTACTTTATGGAGACAAAGATGTTTAAATATCTCTGTGGTCCACATCTTGAGGTTTTAAATTTTGGTGTTGTTTTACCAGTCTGTTTCTGCTGCCATCTGCCACCTCCTCTTTTGAAGCTGAGACAAGTGTTAACACTTGTAATACTCATAGTTTGAGGGCTGCAGAGATGGTTCTTAGCAGAGCAGTTAGTCCCTAATAGTTAACTCTGCCCTTAACGGTTAGGTTATACGTATGCAAAATACAGACAATAATGCTATTTAAAATACAAAAGGAACACTTACTCAAATCTCCCTGCAAGGTGAAGCAGGGCTATGGAAGGGCTAATCAGCACTGACTCAGCAGCATTCCCAGGGAAGGAGGGGAGATTAAATATCTTGAAAATCCTCCTAATCACCCCTTCAGATGGTCACAAAGGATTCTTTTGATGGAACAAATAACACGGGGAGTTTCTATTTTAATCACCGATTTTTAGACACCACCTATTTTTTCGATGTCCTGCCTTTGGCTCTTTTGTTTCCCTTTTTAAATATGATGAAGTTTTCATGTAGCTGTTACTTTAGTTTAACCTTTTCTCCTTTCAAGAGAAAATCGACTCACTAGTGCAAACACTAATTTAGATTCAGAATTATTTTAGATGCTGTTTCCTGGTAGCCTCCATTTTTGTACCTGGGAAAAACTATATTTATGCTGGGGGCAAGGAAGGACAGTGTATCCTCACACAGTTATTGACTACATTTTAAAGAATGGTATTTTTGCAGCACATGCAGACTGTGAAATAGCAGCTCCTGGTTTATGTTCTCAGTGTGAACAAGGAACCTGTGTGTTTAGGGAATTTATTTTATAGATGCCATCACAGCTTTTTGCTCTTTTGACAAACCCTTCAGGGAGTTCTACAAATCTTATCTCAGACAGGAGCCAGGGAGGCTGCCTGTGTCTGCCAAGATTGGCCTATACCTGGCAGAAATTATGGTGTTCATGCCCTAAAAGGATGTGTTCCTGTGCTGTAGCATGTCTGTGTATTTTTTGCACCCCAGAATGAGTCACTGGATGTGATAAACACAATGGAAAACAAGCCAAAGATCAGTTGCTGGTTTGCAGGGAATTTACCTGAACCTGTTGTGAAAATTGAGAGGTCTGAGTAGGGTCAGCAGGTCGACAGAAGAGCCAGGTTAGAGGCTGTGCAGTGAGCACACGTCCCAGGCAGTACCTGTGGTGCCATGTTCCTTTCCATTTGCAGTCTCCCTGAGGTTTGAGCACCTGCTGGGCTGTCACAGCATGTACTGCAGGTTTCACTTGGTTGCAGACTTACTATGCATAAATATTTCTCCATGCATTGCTAACCCTTTCCCTCTCCTCCTCCAGCGAGTTTGTTTTAGCCTTCACCAGCAAACCTAAGATCCCTCGCACTCCTGATGGGCAGAGCACCAGCCCTAGAAAGGGAAAGGTCCCAGCCATTGCCCCCCAGTTCTCTCAGTCTGGACCCCAACAAACAAGCCATCCAAGCTCCTCAGGATCATCCACAAGGAGCAGACAGAGTAAGTGGAAAAAGTCATCGTTCTGTTTGTCATTCCTTGGGGTGGGAAAGGTGGGAGCATTGAAGAAACTCTTCAGGAATGCAGTCACAGGCTACAAATGTGCCAGGAGTATATGACATTGTACTTGTCATCTGCAGGATGTACAACCATGTAATTATATCCTGCTGAACACTGCTCCTATTTCCAGGCTGTCATGTGAGCAGTTAAAAGACATGCTTTTTCCTGTCCCTTGGTGGAGAAATGTGGCCCAAATTCTCCAAAGTTTTTTGGGGAAGCTTACAAGTCTCAGATTAGACTTTCTCTGGATGTCATCAGAGTTTTTCCTTTTCTTTAGACACTTGCTCATCCCACTGTGTAACTTGAAGTCGGATCCCTGGGTGTGTCTACACTGCAGCTGAATGTAGAGCAGATGTCAGGCAGCTCAGGAGGTGGCTCAGGGCAGCTTGGTAAGCAGAGAGCCAAGCACGGTGTGCTGCTTATGGCACTCTCCTTTCTGCTGGAGACTGGTACTCAAGAACCACATGGCCATGCCGTGGCCTGCAAAAGTTTATTAAAAAGTACTTCATTCTGTGGGGGTGGGTTCAGAAGTGTGGGGGGTGGCTTTGACTCGAGGATGGAGGAAAAGGATGGACATTTACTTTGAGCCAGGCAACACAAGCTCAATACAGAGGAAAAATTGATCTCGAGTGCTCACACATCAGTAATCACATGTGGTGGTGTGTCAGCTGTGGAGTTTTTTTGGAGTGCACGGGGAAGAAAGGTGCAATCTTCAGTAATGAACAAACTTTTTCCCAGGTGTGTGGACAGGAAAAGCTGGGTTCAAATACCAACTCTGTGTCCATCATCAGTGAAAATGGCAGGAGCAAATGCATGGTAACAAGTTTAGTGATGACTATTTGATCACAATGTAACATCAGCTCCATTCTTTAGCTGTAACTGTTACCTTGAAACATTTGACAAAAACTTAGTAAGTCTTAATAGCTTCCCAAGAAACTCGAAATACATGTATATCATTAGCTACTCATTACAGATACGGAAAATGAAATGAAGAGAATTTAAATAACTGAGTAAATCAGTAACAGAACTGGAAAGAGCATTCTGAGCCTTCTGTGTTGCTCACTCATTGTTCCACACGGTTGCATATGTGGGGAAGTGGTGTGGTTTCGTTCAGGGAGCACAGGTGAGGCATTGGAAGGGAATGTTCTTGGTGGCCAAGGGAGGTTTTGACCTGGAGGCTCCTTGCTTCAACACTCCTGTGCTGAGGCACTGCAGCTCTTTCAGCTTTACCTTTGCTGCATGTGCCCCGAGTTTTACCTCTGACATCAGTGCTCTCTGTTTCCTGTGACAGCAGCACTGTTCTGCCCTGACTGGATGTGGTGTTAACACCCAAGAGTCTGTCCCTGGTTCCTGTTTCGGTTCATTTTCCAAAGTGTTGGCCTACTGAAAAGAAGCCCTCGTGAAGACAGGAAAAGCACAGAGAGTGTGTGTGTGTGTGTGTGTGTGTGTGCACAAAATAACTTCTGCATGTTCTAGTTTCTCTAGGGCAGCTTTACACTCCTGGTGGGGAGTGTCCTAGGAAAGATGTGATGTACCAGTGTTGCTTCCAGGAGGCTCTGGAGCAAGATCCTTTTCCAGTGGCACAGTGTTAAACATACTTTATTTTTGTATTGCTTTAAAGTAGATCACTTGGGAGTGTCTGTGGATTCAGGACATGTGATCTGTTAGTCCAGATACTTGAGCTCCTCTGACTTTTATTGTTTTATTTGTTTTACACTATACCTCTTCAATTTGCTGTGTCTCTGCATCCTAAAGCTGAATGTATAACAGGCACCCAACTTGCTATGTGTCCATTTACCATTTCTCCCAATTTTTCTCTTGGAATTCCAGGTTTTCATTTTCTATCTGTCCACATGTGCCACGAGACAGTGTCAGCAGTGGAATGTTAAACTCCTCCTGCTAAAAATAGCAAAGAAATTATTTTGCAAACAAGTAATCTTCCACTCACTCTGTGTACATGTATCCAGCCTTGCTGGTTGCTGTCACAGAGCACCTATTAGTTCTTGTCCATCCTGCAGGGGTGTTCACACAGGTGTTTATAGGTGGGAAGAGTTACATGAAGGCTTTAAGGACCAGATTTTTAAAGGATTAAAAAGGATTTTAAGCACCTACGCTGAAACTTGAGGTTCCCAAAGGTAATTCTCAGCTGTCACTTAAAGATGCAGGGAAGGGGTCTGGAGCAAGTGAGCCTCTGATGTTTCCCTAGTAAAGCTCTGTGCTTACTGCTCCTTTAATTTCCTAGCTGACTCATCTGTAGGTCAAAAATGGTATCAGATGCACAGATACCAGCAATCAGTAGATTCCAGCAGTTGCTGCCTCCCATTTGCTTGCTGCATGTGTGTAGGTTTTTACATATCAAGAGACTGTTCCAGTGGAAGAGTAATTTGTGGGTTTCTTGGTATTTCTGGAGAAATGCAAGTTTTAACAGCTGATGGACGTGATGAGAAAAAGATTACTTTCTGATTTTACTTGATGCATTCACTTATTTTAGAGGTACATTTTTAGCTTGATTTTAGTGTTTATTACAGGTGCATTTTCTGGAAACAAGTTGATTTTATGTAAACCCACCTGAACTAGCTGGACTGCTCCTCTTGTAGCATGGAGTGTGTGGAATGCCTGAGGAATGCAGAGGAAGCCCAGGTACTTAGTGCAGCTGTAGGCCTGGGGCCAGATTCCTGCCCCAGGCAGCCCCTGCTGTTAGCTGAACTCTAGAGCAAAACCAAGCTACTCCAAACAAAACCAACCATGACGGGATCCTCTGTGATTTCCACTTCCAAGCTGGCACGGGGATGACACTGGCAGCATGGCTGGAACATAGGGTTCCATAGGGAGCACAGGCACCTCCAAATTTAGACCTTTTCAACTGTGCTCCACGTGGACATGGTTGCATGGTTTAATCCACTCTGATCCTTCTTCTCTGTCTGTTCCAGGCAACTCTGCATGGGCGTGCTGAAGCTGTTTGCAGTGCACCAAGTTCTGTCTAAGGCACACTGGAGCTAGGGCAGTACAAAAATCTCTACCAAAAGAATGGGGAATGTTTTTTGTTGGGAGTGCAACTGGGCCCTGGCGGCTCCCTTTCAAGTCTTCCAACGTCCCCTGAAAAGGGGTTGCCATAAATACATTCTGCATTTTTAAGTTGCAACATCAGGAGTTGAAGTGCCTTTCTGCATGTTTTTTGTGATGTTTGTGTCCCTGTACAAGTTGAACAAGTGTTGCCCTCAGGCAGCTTCTATCTTGTAATGAATCCTGCTTTCAGCTGACAGACCCTTTCTCGCTGTGTTTCTGCAGGCAGCCAGTCCTACAGGAAGTGAGAACAGTTCCTTTCCTCGAGAATCACCTGCCACATTGTGGAAGGACAGAGCCAGCTTCCTGTAATGAGCTTTGCTGGTGACCTGCAGAGGAGAGTGAGGTTGTTGACACTGCAGGCCTTGCACGGGGATTCGGGATTATCTGATGGGATGCGTCTGAGGTCTCTAAAGCTGGCTAAGACAAGGGCCTTGTTATTACAATTCAAGGTCTCTGCAGCAGCCCAGGACTGATATGGGAGATGGATATTCTCTGATAATTTACTCTAAAGTGACATTGCCACCTTGAGAAGAAACTCTTGTTCTCTACCTTCTGTGTCAGAGTAAATGGCCTTTGGAAACAGAATGTAGGCTCAGCCCAGGAGTCTTACCAAGCAGCTGTCTTTTTTACATATTGCTTGTTGAAGCAGCCTGCCAATTGCTTTTTCTTAAAATTTTGCCTTTACGACTGGGCTGGGAGGTATCAGTGTTCAAAGGATCTGGGTGAGGAGGGACAGAGTCTGTCACATGTGCAGAGCCTTCCTGCCCGGAGCAGGCCTGTGTGGGGTGAGATCTGTACAGCCTCCAGACCCTGAAAAGGAGGCATTTTATCAACTGCAGGTTGACATGTAAGCAGATGAAAAACACTGTTACAGTGCCCAAGGCAGCATCCATGCTGACCTCTGAGGTCTTTATCTGCAGCAATTGCTCCTATTCCTTCTTTCTGCATTTTTTTCTTAATTCTACTGTTTAACATTCATGGAATGAAAAAATTGGTTTTTTTTCCACTGGAATGAAGAGCTTTACTTCTTCATTCATAGAAGAAACCGTGAGATTGTGAACAGATCAGAAGTAACTTTCTTGTTACGTGTAACTGTGTTTCATTTTCTTTGGTCTTTGTTGCTTTTTTTATGTTCTTCACTTGAGAGCAATGATTGTTTATGTCTGTATGGAATTTGTGCTGGTCTTTGGTGCATATGAAGTGCTGGCTAGGCAAAAGAGATCAGGAATCCTTCCACTAAATAAAAAGCAGCAGTTAGTTCTGCCAGTGAATGACAAAGCTAGTGCTGTTTGTTGTTCTTTCTCTCAACAGTAACAGTGACCAGGAAACACTAAAGTCTTCACTGGGGGTTGGCTTTTCAGTAACACCCCCTCATATGACAGCTGTTAGGACACATAAATGCAGTTTACATTGGAACTTGGCTGCTGCTGAGGCAGAGATGTACACAAGGGAGACACTGTATTTGCCATAGGCATTTGTTCAGAAATAAATGCTTTCATGTGTATGAAAAGAGGAAAGTTAAGGCTTTGGTTTTGGAGTTACACCTTGAGAAACAAACAAGTGGAATACAGCCTGAAGGATAAAGCAACTCCTATAGTGACACTGCCTTCCCCTAAAGCAGAGAGTTATAAAGCCACTTCCACAGAGCCAGAAGAAACCTCTGTGCTTCTAACAAGACCTTGAATAGGGCCTCTTGCTCTGTGGTGGCAACTGAAGAGCCCAAGGCCACTGATGTCGTGTCCTCAGACCCACTGAGATCAGTGATGCTGTGTCAGATGTTTGCAGAAAGGACTCCCACACAGAAGTGCAGGAAGCCCCTTTGGATGGACTTTAAATTGGAATGGGGGTGTTTTATAGGAGAAGACCCTCCTGCAGCTTAAAATCCTGCGAATTCATGTGGAAATTACAATTTACTACTGAGTAACACTAAGCAGGCAGGGTACAGGTGTTGCTTCAGCTCCCAAAATACACAGGACTTGAAGTGACTGCAGACACTTGATAGCCCCTGTCACACAGATCCCCATGCCAGACAAAGAAGTCACAGAAAATCTCTGACTTGTGCTTAGATTCATCTGCCTCCTCTCAGAGCTAATAAACACAACTACTGGGGAAATGTCCTCTGGTTCACAAAAAGGCAGTAATGGAAAACAGCCATAAAAGCTCACCTCGTGGATTTCCAGGGTAGGCAGAATTTCCTCTGAAATTGTGGGTTTTTTCCAGCATGTAACATCAACGGCCAAGTTGTTAACACTGAAGTGCAAAGCAGTTCATTTACATGCATGAATAACACAGAATGCTCCAGTAGCTGAGTTTTATCTATCTTACAGCAGTGCTGAGTTTCATGTTGGATCTGTGCTGTGTTCATGCTAGATCTGATTCTCTAAGATGGAGAGCAGCTTTTGAAAAGTGTTGAGAGCAGACTAATTTTTCTTTTTTTTGGTGGGGATGAGGAACAACCCCAAAACCTCACTGATTTTATGAGTTGAAGTAGAAACTTCAACACCCTTGCCAGACACCCGGAGGTGGTTGGTAGGTGTGGCTACAGCTGCTCCAGCAGATCAAGATTCATGAAAACCAAAATGCATCTTCTTGAGTTGGACTGAAAGGAGCAAACTGAAGTGTGTGTGCTTGTGTGTTTCTTGCTCAGGCCTGTTGCAATGCAGAACTCTATATGCACATTTTCCCATGTTCAGCTCTTAGCTGTGTGAATATGGAGATTGAAATCCAAGACTATTTTTATATTAACACATGAGAATCTTAATTTTCCAAATACCTGAGAGAAACGATGGATGTGCTTAGAAGTAATTTTTTAGCAGAACACTAATTTGAGAGGCTGAGGAAGTAACATGTCCTTCTTTCCTCTGTCTTATTCACTAAAAAGCCCCTGTGATGCCAATCAGAAGATTTGAAGCTAATGAAAAATGTCAGTTCTGCCTTTGTTCATAGGACTCCACTGTTTGGGGTGGAAGAGTCCCTGAATGGAGGTCAGTAGCACACACGTAGCAAATTCGGCACCTCACCCTGAAAAGTTGCTGGGTGTCTTTTGTTTGTGCCATGAAGAGGCAGCTGCTAGATTTAACACCCTCCTGAGGAATTCATAACAGGAGCAGTGGAAATTGCTGCCCCTGTGGGAGGGGTGTGATTGCACTTAGAGTGGCTGTAATTTCTTTCACAAAAAGCAAATAGAGTTATTGTAAATGATAGATCTGCAAGGGCAGTTTTTCCAGGACCAAAGTCCTAAGAGGTGCTATCATGCCTTTTGGATGTAACTTCTGTATATTCAGTGTCATTTTGTTTATGCAGAGTGTTATTTGAGACTAACTGCATAAGTCTATTGAAGTTTGCAAAGAGGGCTCATTCTGTAAAAGTGCTTTAAAATTATCTGTCAGTGTCTAGATAAAAATGCTCCTAAAGGGTTTTTTTCCTTTATCTTTTTGAAATATTTGTTTTGGGGGTCATGCAACCTTTTTGTGTGCATTTCTCTACATTTCACTCTGTTTTATTATTGACAAATTCTGTCCCCAACAGTTTTTATCACCATTTAAGTGTTAAACACAGCTCCCTTCAGTTCAGCCTGGCCTGGCCCTGCAGAGGTAATGTTGTTTACTCAGAAGTGTTACAAAGCAGGCATGAACCACTCATTGTTTGTGGTCTCTCATGAGGAGAGCCCAGGCATGTGGGATGCCACCAGCAACTCTGGGTTGGGTGTCACAGGTATTATTTGTTGTACAATTTAAGTGTGTAAGGGAAGACAAGCAAGGAAGTTCTCCGGAGGGAAAATATTGCTGTGATGGGGAGAGACAGTGGTTGCTTGGTTTGGCTTTGAGTTGTCCCCTTTAAACAGAGTGTCACTAATCTTTATAAATCATGGTGGAGATGGCAGTGCAGAGATAAAGAGCTCTGCGTGGTGTTCATGCACGTCTTGGCATAGCGGTAGCAGAGAAGCAAACACACTGCCTTCCTTGCAGGTGTTTAAGCATATCCAGACTTACTGTGTAGCTGGGGGCTTGAATTTATCTTTGAGACAGAACTTCCTGGCAGTTTGGACCATTCTCACGCTTGTTTGCAGTCTGACTGAATATTGGAGCAAGCCTTTTCCCGGGAGAGGAAATGTGGGAGAGTTGGGGGGTGCTCCTTGCTTGAATCTAAGGAAGGAGTCGCGAGCCCAGACCCCTCCTGTGCTCTGTGGGCCCTCAAGCTTAAGGAGGTGTGTGGGCCTGGCAAGCAGAGAGGATATTTATAATTATAGCCTTGCAAACCTCCACTGATCTTGTGGGAACCCAGTGAGAGTTTATGGACAGGTGAGAAATAGCAAGATGTTTCAAGACAAACAAAACAGACTAAGACCAGACTGTTCTGGCCAAGCTATGGCAATCTGCTGCTAATGGACTTTAAAAAGAAACCAACTTCAGGGTGCAGAACATAGAACATTGTCCTGCTGCGTTATCAGACCAGTAATTCTGTAGCCTGACATCTTGTCAGGAGTTGGGATCTGATAATTTCAAAGCAAGTTTCCTCCCAACTCCAGGCTGCCTTGTAGCCTGCAGTGACATTGTATTCAGTTACAGCATCATGATCCAAATTTCCACTTTTTGAGGACCTGGTGCTCTCTGAACAACAGGCTCAGTTGCACACCCTAGGACATCTAATAACTTTCTGGAACATGTCCTCCTTTTAGTACAAGTTCTCTCAGCAGTCCTTGGCATATGGTCCAAGTTTCCAAGAAACTAGGGCAGTAATTGATGGCAGTGAAAGTGAGAATGCTTCACATAAGCAGTAAGAAATCCAGGTGACAACTTTAGTGTTTTCTTCTTCAAATATGGGAAATGCTGTTCTGATAAAAATTTAAGTCAACATGTTTGGGGAGTGTCAGCTATTTTGTTCACTCTGCATATGAGTGACCTAGCGCTGCATTTAATTTCAAAAATGGTTTTCTGTATACCTTGCTGGTTTTCATCTTAAAAGACCTTTTGAAGTGTTACTTCATTTTATTCATTTTTCTTTTAATAATGCTGAGAGCTAATTCTTCTGAGTAAGCAAATAAACAGGACAAATAAAAAGTAGTCGATACTTGAAACAATCAGGTTTATTCCGTAGATGTTTAAGGTGCTTTTTACATTAGGCTGTAACTGACAGCTACAAATGCTGAGGCCATTTGAAAATCAGACCACCTGCAGAGGGATTTTAGGAGTTCAAGAACACCTCCCTCTACTGAGCTCGAGGAAAAATTCTGGCCTTTGTAGATCCAGATTTGCTTCTCCTCTGAAGAGTGAAAAAGTTGAGCTGGAGTGAGGATGGGATGAAAGTGCTGGAAGTAGCAGCTGAGTGCCAAGTGATACAGTTCCTCACTTGGGCTGCCGTGTGCCGCTCTGACTGTCCGAGCCCTTGCCTGGATCCGGCTGACTGTTGGCAGAGGTTGAATCCTCCCTGAGAACAAATCACTTTATTGTTCCTGTCTGCTCATGCACTGCCTTTTGGGAGCGTGGTTCATGTTGTTGCAAGAAGCAGAACCATTAGCACCAAATGAATTCTTTGTCAAGCAGCACAGTCGCCCTGGAGTTTTTACCCTTTTCTCCGACAGCTTTCCCCCAGGATCAAATCTGCAGTATTGTAGGGGACTGGCTCCTGTTAAGCAGATGACATTTTTTTGTTAATTCTGCAGATCGTGGCCTACCATGATTTTCCATGAAACTGGCTCCTTTCTATTTCTTCCTCATCCAAGTGAGCAGCTGGGAAATGAAATGTGGCAGCTCTGGGACCTGAGGAAAACAGTTCTGTTTCGATTAAGCCCCTTCCACCCTCAAGGCCTGTGGAAACTGGGCTGTTTGAAACAGCAAAATTTCCACCCTGACTAACTGTACCAAAAGCTCCATGCCAGGGAGCTCCTAGTCATGAGCCACCAGCTCAGGGGATGAGCCCCTGGCAAAGCACAACAGCAGTTCTCAAGGGTCCCATCGTTCCGTGCCACAGCAGCCATCACTGTCCTGTTTCTGCCCAGATCCAGGGATTGGGTCAGTCCAGAGCAGCTGCATTCGTGTAACCACACTGCAGCTGGGGGCAAATCATGGATTGTGAGCCATCAAAACTGGTCTCATGGCTCAGTCAGTCTCAGTGTGTGACAAAAGACCCTGAGCAGCTTGGCCCACAATTAAGGCTTTTAGCCCCTAACACAGTGCACAGCAACAGCAAGAAGAATTTGGCTTGCTTCTCCCAAAATTTAAAAATTGGTCTGGTTGAATCCTTAGTCATGTGTGCCTGGAGCTGACCTGACATTTAGTGTCATCATCTTGCTCAAACTCAGGATCTGGCCATTGCAGAGAGAAGTAACTGACTTTTGTTTTCCACGTAAATGAAAGACTTTGAGTAGCTGAATGGCTCTTCCTGGGCTGTAGTTTAAAACCTTGGCATGTTTTGGGCAGGGGCAAGGAGAGAGCATGGTAAGGCTGTTTCCTCTGTCACCCTTGTTATCCTCATGACTCTGAGATGGTGAGGATGCAGGTTTTCACAAAGCTGAAAGGTGGATGTAAGCCACTGTGAACTTCCACCGATCTCAAACCTCATTGGGGCTCCCAAGGTTCTCTGAAACAACATTTACAGCAACCAAAGCAGTGTCAGCAATTGTGTCACTGCCCAAGTCACCCAGAAATGGCAGCAGTGAGTACCAATTTCATCTCGAGAGATTTGGCTCCTGGGTCATGTCTATGAACAGGGCAGAGACCAAGGCTTTTTATCCCAAACCAGTCCAGGTGATCTGACACCTTTCTGGTGACAGTAACACATTGGTATCTGTAAAGTCCTATCTGAAAATGATATTTCCTTGCGCTATATCTCATTATTTTCATTGTGTGTTCCTAGCGAGATGGAAATATCTCCTGTGTTTCAGCCCAGTCCAGCTTCCCTCAAGCAGCAGTGAGGAGGCAGCTACTTTTCTACAAGCACTTGCTCCTTGCTGGCAGCAGGGGATTGTTTGAACTTTTGCACAAAGCTGGTAAGCTTTGTTCAGGTGCTTAAAATAAGTTTCAGAGGGAACCTCAGTACATTCATCAAAATCTGTCCCTTTATCCTGCAGCAGTGGCCTCTCTGAAGAGCGTCCTTGTAGTTTCCTGTCTCTGCTTCCTTCCCTCTCTCTAACCTTTTGCTTTGTTTGGAGTGGGGAGGGGGGTGGATTGCCTTATTTTTCCTGCAGTGGGAATTATTCCATGGGGCTGGATCATGTTCATGCATTACAGAGGCAAAGGAAGCTTTGAAAGATGCTTGTCCCAGGCTGGAACTCTGTGAAAACTGGCTGGATGTTTGGTGCTTGCTGGTTGTAGCCCCTTTCCTTTCACCTGTACCAGAGCCTCTTCCTGAGAACACACCTGATCCCAAAAACATCCCAAATTAGAGTCTCTGGTATTACGCAGGAAATGCCTTCCTTTTGTGCTGGGGCTGATTAAAATCTCTCATTACCTTTACCTTCTAACGTCAGTACTTTATGCAAAGCCATTTCCTAGTAAGAAAAGTTCAGGGCAGCTCAGCCCTGAAGTGTCACCTGCCCAGAGGTGAGACCCCTGGTCCTCATTAGACACCTCTCAAACCACTCCTGGGCAGTGGGAATGGGGCAGTGTGATGACAGATGAGATGACATATTTTGCTTCTTTCTCCCAACCTGGGCAAAGCAGTAAGTCTTAAGCTTCCTTATCTTCTGCAAAGCTGACTGGTCCTTCAGCTTGGCACATTTACTGGTATTTTACACCACGTGCTGCCTTGAATTAATTTTCTCTGGGCTCTGAGTGTGGTTTGTACCGGGAATACCCTGTTCTTGCTAAGAAATCAGCTCTTGGGGAAATATGTCCTTGCTTAGGCATGTGGGAGATGATGGAGGGGTGTTATCAGCACAACCTTTGGGGTGTGTGGTGAGTTAACCCTGGGGGGCAGCTCAGCCTCAGACAGAGCAATGACGGAGAGAAGCAGGAGGGTGAAAGTGAGAAAATCTGTGGATTGAGATAAAGATAGTTCAATAGGTACAGCAAAAGCTGTGTGCACCAGCAAAGCAAAATAAGGAATTCATTCCGTGCTTCCCACGGGCAGGCAGGTGTCCAGCCATTTCCAGGAAAACTGGAACAGTTACTTCATCATGCACAACCCTTATTTGGGAAGACAGACGTCGTAACTTCTTCTTTCTCCCAGGTTTTATTGCTGAGCACTTTGGCACACGGTCTGGGATATCCCTTTGCTCAGCTGGGGTCAGCTGTCTGTGCTCTGTCCCCTCCCATTGTCCTGTGCACCCCCAGGCTGCTCACTGGTGGGGCAGCGTGGGAAACAGAGCTGGCCTTCGTGCTGTGTAAGCAACAGCTAAAACACCCCTGCCTTATCGGCACTGTTTTGGTCCCAGGTCCAAAACACAGCACCACACCAGCTCCTAGAGAGAAAATGAGCTCTGTCCTGGCCCCAGCCAGGGCAGGTGTGCCTTTTTGTTGTGCTTTGCATGGCACTGGCCACAGCATGTGAGGAGTGGAAGCACAGAACAACTCAGGAGAGGCAAAAGCTCCTCTGAGCCCAGCTGGGCACCAGAGGAACTGGGTGGGTGGCAGCAGGGGCTGGTGTGGGGCTGGAACCCAGTTACTGGACACAGACCAGTTAGAGAGTAGAAACTGAGGGCTCCTGAATAATTCTGGGGAGATCTGAGAGGATGTGGCATGCAACCCTGAAAGGAGAGAGGGCTCTTGGTCGTCTGTTCCATCTTCAGAGAGTTGCTGGCAGGAACCTTTAAACCCCCAGCTGAACAGGATGGAAGAGAGCAATGCTGCCCCAGGAGCTGGTGCTTGCTTTTCACCACTTCAGGAAAGGTTTATGCTACTGCAGCAGCTCTTCCAAGTCAGGCTGTCACTGCCTGACTGTGCCAGAGCTATTGCAGTCTCCTTTTCAGCCCTATGGATCAGGATATCAGTTTTTTAATCACGAAGAGCTTTTCTTCTGTCTCATCATGAATTGATGCAGTAGGGCTGTAACTGCCCTAGACGGCTGCTGCTGTGCCTGTTCAGACTTGGGCTCTGAAACAAAAGGATGGGGAAAACAAAGAAGCTAAAAACTCTTGTTTCCTAAAGTAGCACCAAATCAACAAGGTATTTCAGCCTTGTTTGTTATTCAGAGTCATTTGTGTTCAGGATTCTCTTACAGCAGCTCAAACGTGGAGTTTGACCTGTGTTCACGTGTGTATGTACCAATTTGTATTAGGCTTAACCATGGAGAAGGTCATACAATAGTCTTGGTGCAGGAAAGGCTGAATCAATATGAAATGGAGGTTGTTCCTGTAAAGATTCAGGAATGGAAACTTTACCACCACCACCACACCTGCTTTCAAAACTTCCCCATCACAGAGAAGTTGAGAAATACCTTTGTGGTGGGTGATTGCCTCAAATGCAAATGTGATAGTTTAAAAGTGTCTCCTTAGTTTAACTCCTTCCAGCTAGAGAGAGCTTTGCACCTGCCTCAGGGGAGATGGGGAGATTGCAAGAGAAAAGCAGGGGAGAGACAGGGCTTCCCCCTGAGCCTCGCTGGGCTGGGGGCAGCAGGGATGGGCAGCTGCTGGGGACTAGCACCCTAGAGAAGTAGTTTTAGGAGAGGTCCTATTTTAATCCTTATTGTTTAATCTGGGGTCCCATTTCATGTTGGTAGGGGTGATTCTTACAATCCCTTAGTGCTGTCTCATGTGTCCTTGCAGCAAAGTGAAATTACTTGGGCAGGGTGAGGGTACAAGGATTGCTCTGTGCATAGGGAGGGTGCAGCTGGGGAACAGCAGCAGTGTTGTACTTATGAGAGCTGCTGAGATTGTCTGGAGACTTAAAATGTTAACATGATCAGTAGTAGCTTCTTTCTTTCCCAGGCACAGTTTGAGGCTAACATGTATGGCCCTGAGGGTAAGATGGTGTTTGTACAGACAACCACGTGTCTCCCCCACTGGTGTGGTTCAGGAGGGCAGCTCTCACACACCATTAATTTCACAGTGAAATTGAAACAGTTTTGATCCTTCTTCTACATAAACTTAGCCCATGCTGTGCCCGCATCAGCCAAGAGCTGTTATGTGGGATCTGACTTTTCCTCCACATCCACTGAACGTGCAACCCACGCCAGAGATTGGGGCTGTGCACACCCAGCCCAGGTTTTTGCATTGCTGTGCCACCCCCAGTTAACGGGGTTCAAAGTACCAGTGCTACACATCTCATGCATGTTCCTTTTGCCCTAAACCTGGATTTGACTTTTTCCTGCTGCACTGTTTTGCGTAGGCAGCATCTGGTCAAGTTTCTGTTGCATCAGTGAGTTTGCTGGTGTTGGGTTTTACTCAAACAATGTGTTCTGCCACAGAGGAGCAGGTTCGAGCAGGTTAGAGCTGTCCAGCCTGGCTGTGCAGCAACCAGTGACGAATAAAGCTCCATAAGTACATTCTTCTGCCTCTCCCCTTCCTCCACACATATATCAATTGCTTTTCCAGATTATTGAGAAAAGAATCTCTGTGTTTCCTGGGTGTGAAATGTATTGGTTCTCCCTTTGCAAGCAATAAAGATAATGTTGCTGGCAGTGCTGTGGCTTGGCCCAAGGCTCTGCTGCTGGATGGGTGATCCCAAGGCCAACAGGAGCAGTGGAGATATTTGTGTGAGCCCTGGGAGCAGATTGCTCCAGTGGACTGGGACCCACCTGGGATTTGGGACCAGCCCAGAACAGAGCTCTCTGCAGGGGCAGGGCTCCCCTCCTTCCCTGCTGACCCCAGCACACAGTGCCCTGCAGGGCTTGGGCATGGGAAATGTTCACTGGCCCTTCCTCCACTTCAGTAACACTAGGCCTGGGAATGGGGTCCCTCTGGGCTCTAGGAATCTCAGAGCTCTGTATATATTTAAACCTCATCCATGAACTGTCCCCCTGTGGCTGCCACCACCCTCCTTCAGCATCATAGATAGTGTCTGGCACAGCTGCCATTGCCCTGAAAGCTGGGACTTGTCCTCCCCACATTCTCCTTGGGCTGTGCTAAGGGGTTCATAGAATCCACCCCCCTGCTCCTTAACAAAACCAGGCAAAGTTGGAAGGATAACTGAGAAGAGAAGGAGTGGAAAAGGTTTCTGCAGCCTGATGCAGCAGCACTTGCTCTGTGCTCCAAAGGCAGGTCGGGTCTGTGGGCTGTGCTCACCACAGCATCGTGCAGTGTCTGGTGAGGAGACACGTCCTTCCCCTGGGGCAGCTGGTGCTGGTGCCCACACACACATGGCTTCAGCCCACAGCCAGGAGTGCAGTTTCCAGGTGACCTTTCCCAGGTTAAGCACAGCTTGCACAACCCTCATGCCTCTTTCCAGGCTTATAAAACTCACTCGTTTGTTGTGGAGGTTTCATTTGCGATAGGAGCTGAAGAGGGACTTCACTGCTACCGAAACCTGGCAAGTGCCCAGAGGGGAGGGCGGCTGTGATGACATCTCAGCCCTTCCTTCAGCTACCACATTCCTCCCACCCAGATTCTGAGATTTCCCCTCTCTGGCCCTACTTGTGGAAGAGGACAAACAAACCCTCCAAGGAGAAATGCCTGGGTGAGAGTGGAGGTTTGTCAGGCAGTCAGCAGCAAACCCCTGGTGGAGATTCCCCTTGAGCCTGTCCAGCTGCCTCTTGCAGTGTAGCACTGTCAGGGTTGTAGGTTTTTCCCATTAACCCTGTTCCCTAGCCCAGAGCTGAGCTTGGTGCAGGCCCAAATGCTCTACAGGTGTAAATCAGCACAGCTTCAGCTACACTGCTGACCCTGCCACACTGCCCATGGTGTGAGGGTGAGTGAGACCCCTTTATCCCCTTTGTCCCCTTTGTCCAGTCTACACTGAGAGCTTTGGTAATGGTGATCTCTCTGGACAGAGAGAGAAGACTCTTTTGTCAGGTATTTTGGGCATTCTGGCAAACTGAGCAGAAAATGACAGGTGAAAAGCACAGCAAGAGGCAGGGAGGAAAGAGGCAGAAGATACTGATGCAGCCTCACGCCTGGAGGTTGCCACTGTGTTCGTGCACATCCCCACTGTGTCTCCCAGGGTCACAAGAGTTCACCTTGCCCTTTGTGTCCCCTGCGGCATGCATGCCTCGCTGGAGAGGCCCTGACAGCTGAAAAGCCCTGGTGTTAGGCTGTGGCAGGTTGGTAAGGCTCTTTTTGGGGTACACCTGAGCACCAGCCTCCCCTACAACTCCATGCATGGGCGTTCTCAGGTTCCAGCACCTCACCGCGGGCAGCAAGTCCCCTTGCACAAGCAGGGCCCGGTGCAGGCCGTGGGGCTCCAGCCCGCCCTCAGCACAGCCCTGGCCCTGAGAAAGAGCGAGTGGCTTTTCCAGCAGCTCCCCTGATGGAGGATTTTGCAAGGTTTCCAGGTGAGGGGGCGGTGTGGATGGTGGTGCCCACCCCGCTGCTGGTTTGGGAGCTGGGCAAGGGAAGCCCCTGCGCTGGCCCCATCCCCGCACAGCAGACAGAGCCCCGCTGTTGGGCAGAGGAAGTTTGGTGAAGGCAGAAAGGAGGAAAAGATTCCTGACAGGTTTCATCTGTCCAAGCCAAGAATGGTCCCATTAGAAGCTTGTAAACCTTTTTCTTCTCAAATACATCTATTTATTTATTTTTAACTGCTGGCTGTTGCTCAAAGGGACGCGGGCTGCGTGTCCATCCCGTCCCGTCCGGTCGAGCTGTTGCCTGTGCCTCATTTACTGGCCCCGATGACTCCGGGAAGGTCTTTGGCTCGGCAGCCATGAAAGCCGCTCTCTCAGGGAGGGCGTGGATGTCTCCCCTTGGCCAGGAGCCTGTGCCGGCAGCGGGCGCTGGGGGGCGGGGGGCTCGGCTGGCCGGCGCTGGGAAGACTGGGACAGTGTTTGGGGCCGAGGGCTGCTGAAAGGGCTCAGTGTGTGCTGAGCGTGAGTCACCCGGGCCGGAGGGCAGCTGGGAGCCGGCGAGGAGAAGCAGCCGAGAGCTGCCGCAGGAGGGGCCGGCTTCCCGGGGAAAGGTGGCGAAATGGATCTCATTAGCGTGGAGTGGGGGCAGAAGGGCCCGAGGAAGGAGGGAATGCTGCGAGGTGGTGTTTCCAGGAGCGGAGGGGTTTGGGGGAGCCTGGCGTCACACCTGGGTGTCTGCGTGGGGTCAGGGATGAGAACGGGAAGGGGGCAGTGGAGGCTGAGTCTGTCTGCACCCGTCACTGGACCTTCATGTGACTTTGGGTGTCAAACAAAGCCTGGGGAAGGGCTGGGAAAGCCATGGAAAGATTTGTGGGGTCCTTGAAACAGGGAGCTGTTTTGTGTCACGTTTTGGTTCCCCCGAGCACTGGCTTGCAGGGTTGGGGCTCCATCCTGTCTGGTGTAAAACATCCCTGGAGCTGCTGCTTTTCTTTGGCTCAGTTTGGCTGTGCACTTCCCAGTCTGGCTGACACACACCCAAGCGGCTGTGCCAGCACCTTACACATCCTCAGCATCAACTCTTGGTCCCCAGGGATGTCACCTGCAGGCAAAGCCAAGAGGTGGCTTGTCACTTCCTGGAGCAGGCAAGATTGCTCGTAGCTCTGGGCAGTCCCAAAGGGAGAGTGGCTTCCTGGTGGTTCCAGTTAGGACCTCTGTGCCTGGCTGCATGTGAGATGAGAAGCAGGGAGGATTTTCTGGTTTAAATTGAACACAAGTATGTGAGGGAAGGTCTGGTTTTATCTCAAAAGCAAACAGCTCTGCACATGGCAGTGCTACCACCCAGAGAGGTCCCCCATGATGTGTCTGAGGATTCAGCGTGACCGACTGTCTTCCAGAGGCATCATGTGCTCATGTAAGACACCAGCAAGAGAAGAGCCATCTTGAGATTCAGCTTGCCCCTGTCCTGGAGCCCACAGCTGCTGGGGAGAGCAGGAGGGGGCCATTGGTGCAGGGAGTGTGCAGAAAGCACTCAGTGGTGGTTGATCAGGAGATGCATCCTAGAGAGGATATGCTTTTTAGTGGGGATTTAGCTGAATGGACTAAGTGAGGGAGTTGATCTTTGGTGAAAAGTCACACTAAGATATTTCCCTTTGGCACAAATAGCCACAGTCCAAAAGCAGAGGGTCTCACCAGTGAGCAAATGGGAGGGCAGCTGATAGCTCTGGGCAGCCTGGCCACATCCCTGTGCCTCCAGACCTGCAGAAAACCACCCCAGAGGCTGGGAATAATCCTATCAACTCACTGGCTGACATTTCAGGGCCAGTTCACCCACCACACCTCTGGTTTGTTGATCTGTGAAGCCCCATGGCTGAACTCTGCAGCCACATGCTCGGTGTTGGCACCATGAGCTGCTTGTGCCAGGGAGTGTCCCTGCCACCTCGCCCCAAGGACTGCTGAGCTTTCCATCCTGCTCCTTCCATGATGCCCAGTTCTCTATCCTTCCCCACCTCTCCCTAGTGTTGGGCAGATCCTCAAAGCTTTGGCCCTGCAGGAATGACCTCTCAAGGTGGTGCATTTCTGTCCTGCTGTCACCAGTGACAGCAGGAGGATGAAGGGAAAGTAAAATGTGATGGGGAGCACAGTGTGATGATACAAATGGGCTGGAAGGACCCAGGAGAGCCATCAGTTTGTCCTCCACCCTGTACAGGAGCTGGTTTCCCATGGTGAGGCAGGGACCAACCCAGCAGCAGTGTCTGGATCCTCCCTGCACTAAGACACTGGAAATGCCAGAGCCACGTCCGAACGTCAGCCCAATGGATGGCACGGGGCTGTGGCTGCGCCTGCTGTGAATCAGGGAAGGAGCTGGATCCATGCATTAACTCACTGGCCACCTCAGCCCACAGCACAGAATGACTTCACCGTCGGGTGAACATCCCACCATGGAAACCAAACCTCAGGAATGCGTCTGGGTGTGCCGACTCTCTTCTCCTCTCCGGAGGGCTCTCTTATGTCTCAGCTGCTCCCAGGCTAGCGAATTGCTGTTGTCACTTCTCCCACCAGCCCCCTGAGGCGGGCTGGGGAGCAGTGCCCATGCAAGGGTCATCCCCTGTGCCCGGTGGGTGCCTGCCCGGGGATGGCACTGCTGGTGCTGCCCTCCCTTTGTGCGCATGCAGACACAGGGAGCTTTGCTGTGGCTTCAGTCCAGTAGCCCCAGCCAAAGAGGGGAAGGCTGCACGCCTCATGCCCTCCTTCTCCCTCTCTCCATCTCTTGATGGAGACACATCCACCAGTGGCTGTAGCAGAGCCTAGGTTTTGGCGACGAGCAGCAGCAGCAGAGTGATGATTAATGCTGAGCAGAGCCACAGAGCCAGGGATGTCTGAGTCGTCTCTGCCTCTCTCCTAAACCGATTTGGCCAAAAAAGGCTAATGTGAGCATTTCTGCATCTGCCAGCCTGGGAGGGGGCCTGGCCAGAGCTTGGGGTCTCAGCAGGCATGAATGGGGCTGTATGTTTTTCCACTTGGGCTGGAGAGGGGCTGTGGGCAGGCAGCCGCTGGGCTCAGGTGACTCCTGAGCCTCCCTTTCCATCTGACTCATGAGAGACATCGCAAGTGCTCTCCTGCCCAAAGGAAAACACGTCTCCTTGCAGCTCATGGCTTCTGGGCCCATGCCAGTCCCCAGGCAGCACAGCTTCCCAGGGCTGTGCTGGCTGGAGCTGGGAGAGCAGCTCCATGGGCTGATGCCCAAACAGGGCTTCACCTTCAGGCTGTGCCCATAGCCAGCGTGGCAGAACAGTCAGGGTGGCAAGGGCTGGGCAGGACAGGCCTTTCCCAACACTCCTGATTTCCTCTTCTCCATCTCTTTGGAGGGTCCAGGATGGAAGTGATCATCCTTCAGCACCAGGACAGGTCTTTCCCTTCCCAAGGCCAAACACCCCATCCTCCTGCTTCCTTTCTGGGTTTGGGCAGCATGAGAGTGTCTCCCACCTCAAACCCCACATTTACATCCCCCCAGATTTCTCCATCTTATGTCCTCATGGGTTTGTTTTTTCAGTGCCTGGTTCCACAGGTTCTCAGGAAAAACCCAGATCCTGGGGCTTTCTGCACAAGGGAAACTGAGGCACACTGGGGCCAGCACTTCTTGCTGGGGCACGCTGGGCTAAGAGAGAGAAGCCAGGGCCTGTGGCTCACTGTGCCCAGCCTCAGGCTGTTTGCATCACACCCCAGAGCCTGCCCCCTCTGTGCCCGCTGCCCAAGCCACAGCACTGGGCTCCCCTGCTCCTCTGGGAAGGGAAATGTTTTCCCTTTCCCCTCCCGTCCCTGCTCGCCAGCAGCGAGCGAGTCCGGTTTCCCCTGCGCGCTGCCGCCAAGCGCCTCTGGAACCTCTGGAAAATGCATAAAAGGCCTGGGCAAGGCTGCGGTGAGGGTTACTCGCAGTCACAGCTGGATCCAGCTGCTGCTTTAAAGCAACAGCACAGCCACACAGGGCTCTTCAGGAGAGCCAGGTGTCCCAGGGGCTTAAATCACATGGGAAGAGAAGGCAGCATCCTCACTGGGCAGCAGCCCCGAGGCTGGAGGGGGCCTTTTCACTGGGGAAAATGAGGAAGGGGCAGCTCAAGGACACAAACCCTTGGGTGGGTCTGAGCCTGGGGTTTGCTCACCCAAGTTTGCAGAGTGCTTCCCCCTGCCTTGCTCCTGTGGCTCCTGGGAGAGCGCTTCCCTGCCAGCCCCAGCTGCATCCCACGACTGGGTCTGCAAAGGGCAACAGCAGCTTGAGGACCCTGAAGCAATGGGGGCTGGCCCAGCCATCACCATGCAAAGCAACTTACATTCCTCTCCTATTTTTGGAAGAAATCGTGCAAATCCCAGAGTGTTTGATTCCAGGCAGGACAGTGGGTGTGGCTTTCAGCTGTAGCTCAAGGTGTTTCTGCAGCCCCAGTGTTTCAGTGTGTGAGATGCCAAGGCCGATGGAGTGGAATGGAGCAGCCGGCTTTGGGAAGGCAGAAAACCTCCTCCTGCATCCTGGGAGCCAGCATGGCAGAGGCACTGGGATGGAAACAGCCATGGGGCACTGGGGTTAATGAGTAAAACAACTCACCCCCACCTGGGGTCTGGTTTATGGCCCTGTTAGCATGGGCAAGCAGAGGGAGCTTTCTGTGGGGGTGGATGTCTTTCCCTGTGTCCCACGTCAGATTGGTCAGTCCCTGACGTCTGCTCCACCTTCCAAGACGCAGCAATAGATCAGGTTAATAATTAATCCCAACTGCCTGGGGAACCTTCCCTAGGACTGAGGCAGAGCCGGTCCTGGTCACAGCTCCCAGCATCCCACGTGAGAGCCGTGGTGATGGGCGAGTCTCACAGGGTTGCTCTTTACCACAGCATCATGAAAGGTGGTTAGAAAACAAACATGGAAGGAGAAAGGAACATTCTCTGTCCTATCACATCCAGGATGTTTGCTCCTGAGTGTGTGCAAAGTCTTGATGTGGTGCGAGTTTGGCTCAGCCAAACAAATTGCAGCCTTGACCTCCCTCCCTGCTCCAGGGTACACCACAGGTGAGTGGTTTAACAAAGAAAAACCTAAAAGTGTGACCACCCTGTGCAGCTGGACTTGGGTCAGGCTGAGCCCTTGGTCCTGCTCCAGGCACTCAGAGGTTTGGGGAGGAGAGGGCTGGTTTGTGTGTCTCCGCAGGGCAACAGGACCTTGGCTTGTGTGGGAAACCCAGCCCAGGGACCACAGTGTTGGCACAAGTGGTCAGGAGGTGTGAGAGTTCCTGGAAGAAGAAGTGAGAGTTTTTTCTGTGTATGTATAATTTGCTGGAATGAAAATAAATCAGAAAACAACACTCACACACACCGGGGAAAAAAAAAAACAAAAACATATCAAAGAAACCAGTGCAGCTTTCCCCAGTGAAACAAATTCCAAACCATCAGTGGGAAAACACTGGCTAGGTCAATCTGCCACTAGCCAGTCTTCTGGGATTATATAAAGTTCATAAGAAAAACTCACTTCTTTCTTTGTACTATTTTTTTTTATCAAACATTTTAGTTTAGGTCTACTTTGAAATTAAAAGAGGATCCTTGAAACAAAAAAAAAAAGCATTGTGGTTCACTTTGAGAACATCTAAATGAGCCACTTGGGCTTCACCCCAGTCCTTATCCTTTCCCTTAACCCAGACAGTGTTCTGGAGCCTTGTTTGATGCCAGCTCCAAAGCCTTGTGTCCCCACAGATTGCTCCTCCCCATCTCTGGCAGTGTCAGCAGCTGGGATAAGCTCAGGTTGGGGGGTGAGTGTGTGGCACTGGTACTGGCTCTCTCCAGATGGATCCCAGGAGCCATCAGATGTGGAGACGGCTGCTGCCAGCAGGAGCTGGTGTCACCCTGGCTGTCACTCGGGTACCAGCCAGGAAGATCCATGCATTGCCTTCCCTTCTGTGTCCCCATCCAATGCAATGACAGCGTGTCCAAGTGCTGTTCCCTCACAGGTGCCCAGCCAGCTCTTCCAGGGCTGCAGTGGCCTGGCACACCTCAGATGTCCCTGGTGTTGTGCAAGGAAGAGGAACTCAGCTTTTCCATGCCCAAGCAGCACCTGCCACCCAAGAGCACTTATCCAGAAACCCACGGCTCTGCCAAAAGGCACCTGGTGCCTTCAAATTTCAATCTGATGGCTCAGACCTAAGAAATACAGGTGATGGGTACTGCAGAGAAGGAGGGGCAGGGCTACAGATTCAGCTGCTTTGCCAAAAGCAGGGCTGGGCAGGAATGGCAGGGATATGCTGCTGGCTAAGTCTGCTGGAGTGAATCAAAATATTCAGGTTTCTTTTTTTCATGTTTCATTCTCAGCACAGTGGTTGTGGCTGCTCATGTAAAACCTGTTCTTGCTGGGTGCTGGAAAGAGGCAAAGGGAATGTGTGTGGAGTAAGACATTTTAAAAGAAATATGCTTTCATTTGGATTTTGTTCTTCCTGCTGCCTTTCTGCTTTCCCAGGGCAAATCTGAAAAGTGAGAAAAGCTGGTTTAGTTCTAAACTTTTCTAAGTAAGGATGAAAAAAAATCATAAATAAATCTGCTTAATTTTCAAATTCATCGTTGAAACAGGAACTGGCAGTGCCAGGGATGCTCAGGACTATGCTTATCCCAGGCATCAGGAGCCCCAGACTTGACAAGATTTGAGTCTTTAATGATGATCAGAGGTAAAGCTTTGTACAGCCATCACACCCCAGGCCTGCAGTGCTCTCATGCAGTGGAATGTGCATCTTTCCCACACAGGGAGAGGTTACTCGAGCCAAAAGCCTGCACAGCAGCATGGAATCAGCCGGGAAGTCCTGTGCTTGCGGCCCTACAGCTTTCCTGCACGGAAGCAGCCGTCGGAGAGGCCGGAGGCTGGGAGCACGGCTGGCACAGCTCCCTGCCCCAGGCTGCCAGGAGCCCTCCTTGCTCTGGGCCACTTCCACGCCGGAGCAGCACAGCCCTCAGGCTGAGCCACAGCCAGCCCTGCCCCTGCCGGCTCCATGTGCTGATGCCGAGGGATCCAGAGAGCCCCGGGAGAATGTCACACACCCACAGCTGCTGGAACGGCAGCACTCACCCCGGGGCTGTGGTTTGGGATTTACTGCAGCTCCCCAGGAGCTGGTGCTGCCACCCCTGTCCCCATCACGGTCCCAGGGCAAATTGCAAGGATGAAATGGTGGTTGTGCTCTCAGGAATTTCCTGTTCACATCCCTTCGTGCCTGTTTGTGCCAGGGCCACTCTCCAGTGGGGTCCTCCTCCACCCTGAGCCCCTCTTTGCACAGTGGGGTGAATTCCCAGCCATGGGCTGGCATGCACCTACCATCCCCGTGCTGCAGGGATGAGGTGGGTCCTTCTTACAGCCTGTTCTGGTCAAGCTGATGCTCAGTGAATCTCATGGCCATGATTTTCTTGGGGCCATGAGTGTAGCAAATACAAACTTTCCTATAGGCACTGGGAACAGGCTAAAAAGGATACAGGGAAGGAATGTGTGGACTTTTAGTGGTGATAAGGACATGGGATGCTGTAGAGCTGGTGCAGCCTGTTCGTGCTGTGTTTCCTGGGGAGCTTTCACAGCCCCCAGGACACAGAGCTGCAAGGCACCTGGGAAAGCAATAAACTGAGATAAGGAGAGAGAAACAGATCTGGAGAAAGCAACGCAATCTTCCTCCCCAAACTGAGCTGGATGTGGAGTTTTCTTGATGCTGTTTGAGTAGCAGAGGTTGTGTGGGTCCCTCTGCATGTCCAGCCTTGGAAAGAAGAGCCTTTCTCATGAGAAGCTGAGTGTGTCCAGGGGGTTGTGAGAGCTGTAGGAGACACTGACCCTCATCACCAATGCAAAGGAACTGTTCAGAAAGGGACTGGGATATCTCTGCTGGACAGGAAAGGAAATATTGCAGATTTCCTGCAGGCTTCCCAGCCTGGCTTCATGGTGGACATGAGCAGCTGGTGGGATTGGGAGGGTGATAAAAAAGGGAGATATCAGGACAGGGACTAATTTTTATGTCTGAAAAAGACCTGCAATTGAAATGTTACATTTAAAAGGAAAGGAAGGCCTTATATCTGCTTCTTAATGGGCAATGGGATGTCCCATGCTGATATGGCTGTAGGAGGAATGCTGGTGAAACTGCACCTAAGCCAGGGCTGAAGGAACAGTTTGGAAGGACACCTCACCTGCCTGTGATGCTGTTGGAAATTTGACCCACGAGAGGTCCCAGCATGCCCAGCAGGCACCTTCCTGCTGCAGCAACTCCTTCTCAACACCCTACACCCCCAGGTGAGCTGTGGGTCCCAGAAAATGTGTGAGTCCTTGACAGAGTGTGGATGCCAGGTGAGGCTGGACTCCTGGACAGAGTGTTGGTCCTTGACAAGGTGTGGACCCTGAGTGAGATGTGGGTCGTGGGAGAAGGGTTCGTCCCAGGAGAGGTGGGGATCCAAGAAGGTGCATTAAAGATTCTGGGGCAGAGCTAATGCACCCCAGAAAGGGCACAGTGCAGGAGGAGCCGGGCTAGGACGCCCCCGAGTTCCCAGATCGTGGTGAGTGTCCCATCAGCAGCGGGGAGGGTCCTCAGGGGGCTGTGTGGGGTGTCGCCCTTTAACTCCTTGCCCTGGGAGCACCGGGGAGGTGTCTGCCTGCTGGGGCGGGCGGGGGGGACGGGACAGAGGGGCAGGGCAAGAGTTAACCTACCTGCTCTGCCATCCATCTCTAGGCTCCACCTCGGAGAGAGAGGGGAGGGAAAAGAGAAAAAGTAGGGGAAGAAAAAAAAAAAAAAAAAAGAAAAAAAAAAGAAGAGGAGGAGGAGGAAGAGCGCAGAGAGAAGCGCCCGGACCGCGGGCAGCCCGGCCAGCAGCGGAGCGGCCGCCCCGTCCCACTCCCAGCATGTTCCAGTGGTGAGTGATCTCCGGGGAGCTCGGAGCCCGAACCCCGCTCCTGCCCCGCTCCCGCACCGAGTCCCGGTGTCCCCTGCTCCGCCGTCCCGTGTCCTCCGTTCCCGCTGCCCGGCACCGCCGTGCCGCCGCTGCGTCCTGCCCGGAGCCGGGGGACTGCGAGGTCCCCTCCCCACCGGGTCCCTCTCGAGAGTCGCCTCGGGGGGTGGCTGGCCGGGGAAGGGCAGCTCTGGTGGGGAAGGTGAGCATGGGGAAGCGACTAAGGACGGAATTTGTCATTTGTCCCTTGTCCGTCTGTCCCCAGCCCAGGAGGGACCCTCCCGCCTCCCCGGCTCTGCGGGGCTCGCAGGCGGATTCTCCCCGGCTGCGGTGCCCCGGGGAAGGCTCTCTGAGGGTCCGCTCCCGACACAAATTTCTCTCCATCCCGGGGCACCGGAGCTCAGACCCGGCGGAAGCAGGATGGGGGGCAACGGGCAAGGGGGGCCCGTTGGTGCCTCCCAATGCCTGGGGATGCCTTTTCCAGCTTTTCCCTGGAAAGGGCTGGTTTGTGTGGTGGGGCCGAGGACAGCAGGGCCTTCAGCCCTGCCCGCTGGGGTCCCTGTCCCACGGCAGCGCCAGCTTGGGGCTGATGTCCTCGGCGGGGGCAACACCCCGGGCTTCGGCTCTTGCCTTTTCCCCAAAGCATGTTTTTACCACCTTGTATTTAAACTAGACAGCTTTTATGAAGAGGAGACGCGTCTCCGGGCACCTCCATCACGAGCTTGGCCCCACTTGGTGCTTGCACCCAACTATTGCCCAGGCTACTTCTGGGGACATTTGGGTGCTTTCTGCCCAGCATCTGCCCCTTTATAAGATCCCCTCTCCGAATTTTTGGCCCTGCCAACGGACAGGATTCTGTGCCTCCAGTGACTGGGTCTCATAAAGGGGCCACAAAAAAACCCTATCACATAAATAGATAGCGCTGGAAGATCAAAGAGGTTTTCACGTGAATCCAAAGTGAATGGGGTAGGGGTAGAGAGCCCCTGTCTCCCGGGGCCTCATCTGCCCTCGAGCATCAACACCCGAAAGGGATACTGTCCACCTCTTAATTTGGAGTTTATGTTTAACTGCCTGGTGGCGCAGCCACCTCACAGGGAGGCTTTTGAAGTTTTCTTGGTGGATAAAAGGGAAGAGGAGGAGCATGTTAAGACCTTTTCAAAGCTCTCTTGATGGCACCAACACCAGCAGTTGGGGCAGACAGACCTGGTTGGCACCGATGGGAGCCCCCCTACGCCCCCGCCGGTGGCTGCCGCCCTTGGACCCTGCAGTGCTGGGTGTCCCCAACTCCTGAGGACACTATGGGGACTGGCTGGGGGTTGTGCCCCAAAGAAGGGTCCTGGGGCTTGCCAGGGTGACTTCTCTGCCGTGGCAACAAATCCAAAGCACCTCCCTTGCCAATGCATCCCCAGAAAGCAGGAGTGTTTTTTCAGCCGTACCTGACTTCCCAGCCGTACTTCCCAGCTGAGGAGACCACAGAGCAGAAAGACTCATGATCCGAAAAGTTGCACAAATAACTGTGGCTCTTTTGCCCCCCAAATCCTTGGTTTGATGTGGGAATTGCCTGCAGCTGTGTCTCGGTCCTCCCAGTCCCTGTCGCTTTGCTGGTAGTGCAGGGACCGGGTTTCTGCAGGGCAGAGGTGGCTGTGGGGACTCCTGGTTCCTGCTCGACCTGGTGGGGCCCCATGGTTTGCAGTCAGACCAGTAGGAAAAATCCCAAATAGGTTCTTGTAACAAAGCAGGAATTGCACCGGTGAGAACTGGGAAACAGGGTTCACTGAAGGAAGGAGGAATAAGTTTCTGTGCTGTTGTGCAACACTTCAACTATAAACATACCCAGGCCACTCAACACTTCATCTTTTAATAAAAGCTGGGGTTGTCCGCTCAACCCTGGGTCAGAACCTTTGGTCTGGGCCCAAGGAGAGTAATGGGGGCCAGTGCACCCATGCAGCTCCTCTCTGTTAAGCAGAGTCTGCCAAGGCTGGGACCCATCTGTGCCAGTTAGTGACAGCCCTACCTATGCAAATTTTTTAAAATTGTATCAGTAGTTCCCTGCCCTTTGGCTTCTGAGGAGCCATTGGCCATCCTTCAGGCTGAGTGTTTTATCACTTGTTGTCCCTGGGTGGTGGGGAGTGTAAGAGTGTGGTGGAATGGGATAGGATGGGATGGGATTGGTGCAAATGAAATTACTGTACCAGGAGACAGGGGTTATTTCTGCAGCAGTGCTGGGTATGGATGACAGGTTTTAAACATTTCTTGGCTGTGCTTGGAGTAAAGTTGTGTTGGAACTGAAGGGTTTGTAAGAATAAGCTCAAAGCTGTGCAGGCAGGGCTGGAGAGGGTTAAGGGAATGGTGAGATCTAATCAGAACTGCTCCTTCATCAGTCTCAGATGAGTGGCCACACATAAAACTGGATGGGGAATATCTATCCATTTACCCGTAATTGCTTATTTCCACGCTCGCTCCCACAGTCCACACTAGTGATCACAGTTTTCCCACAACAACTTTGAGCTCAAAAGTTCTTTGTGCTTCAGGGCAAAGTTAGAGACAGGAGCTCCTGAATGCTCCTGGTTCCCATCTGGGGTTCCTGCATTTCAGGGTGGGTGCAATCCCTGAGCAGTGTTGTCTCCTGCCCTGGGGAGTCTGAGGGCCTATGGGGTGTCCCATCAAGCAGGTGTTTTGGTGCAGCCTGAGGACCAAAACTCCAGCAGTTTCATAGTGGTTCTGATCCACAATGCCAGGTCTAGGAGAGTTTCATGGGTTTTTTGGGTTTTTTTGTCTATCTGGAAAATACTTGGGTTAAATGTTTCAGATTTCAGCCCCAAGCTCCTTCTCTGAACTGTCCTGAAGTGAAGGTGCCATCTGCCTGCTAAAGGTGATTCTGGATCTTTCTGGCTCTGATGGGAGCAGGGGGCTGAGGGCTGTCCCCAGTGGGTGTCACCCAGGCTGGGATGTGCTTCTGACATTAAGAGGATAGGCACAGGGGCATCCTGAGACCAGTGCCACATCTGTCTCCTTCAGCTCCACAACCCAGAGGCAGGAAAAAGGGGTCCAGGACCTGCCAAGCACCTTGTGTCGGAGCAGACAGAGATGGGGCTGCTCTTGGGAAGCTGTTGGGAGTGGACACGAGGAGCTCAGCTGCCATCTTCCCATGCCCAGTGCTCATCTGCACAGGGAGGTGGCCCAAGGCAGCTGGAACATGCAGGTCTGAGGCAGGAGGGAGTTGGTGCAGATGTGCAAGCTGTGGAGGGAAGCTGAGTGCTCAGGAGCTGTTGTGCAGCTGGGCAGAGAGGGCAGTCCTCCTCCTTTGTGGCAGTGGAATGAGAAACACACCTTTAGCTGTGTGGAAAAGCAGGCTGGGGAGGAACTGTGCATCACTAATAATCTCTGAGTGCAGCCTTCCCGCAGTCCCAAGGACCTCAGGAGGATCCCACTCAAGCCCCTCATGAGCTCCATCCAGGGTTTGTCTGATGAGCCAGCAGCTTCCCAGGGCTATAGTAGGGCTGCAAGCAGAGGAGAGCAGCAGGATGGCCTCAGGAAGGACTGGGTTCGATCTACTCGTGCCCTGCACAACCTGGACATGCAGACACCTGCTTTGTCACAGGCTGGGAAAATCTGCCCACCCAATCTGCCCTGCATCCGCCACTCCTTGTCACCACAAAGGAAGCAATGGGATCCAAGGGCTGCCAAATCACCCAGGAATGCCCCAAGAAATACTGATTCCCAAGGTGGTTGTAGAGTTAGGAATGTCTTTTTCCCACTGAACCTTGAAATTTGGCTCAAATGACTTTTCTTTTTTTGTCCTGATGTGCCATTTTGAAATGAAACAGCAATGCTGATTTCATGTTGACTCTTGTGGTCTTCCCAGCTCTGGTTTCTCAGTACTGTGGAACCTGTGATGCTAGTCCAGGCCATGGACAGTATGTCTGTCTTGGAGCTAAGGCTTCTGTGCAAAAGATAATTCCCTCCTGCTCTTGTGCTAAACTGCAATTTTCAGATGGCTGCAACAGCAGTTTCCCTTGGGACTTTCTTCTGAAACAGCTGCCTTGCTGAAACTCTCACCCTGACTTCTTGCTCTCTCTCAGCCCATTTTCATTTTTGTGCCTGCCCCTACGGTTAGGTGTGGCCCCAGAGCCACCCCACAAACAGGAGGCAGCTGGGAACAGCATGCATGGAGGTGTCCCCACAGCTCTTCCCACAAGGTTTCTGCTCCTCAGAAGGTGATGGAACACACATTATGAGCATCCCATGACCTCTCAAGGAGGTGCTTTTGCAGACAAGCCTTTTGAAGCCTGTAGTTTCTTCTCCTTAACCCCTTGTCTCTTCCCTTTAGGAAGAAGACCATCTACAAAACAGTTTGTCTCTCCTTCTTGCTGATCATTACAGTGACGGTGCTGCAGCGTGGAATGGCCCCAAACCAGTTCATGCAGGGCCAGCAGCAGAAAGAACTGCCCCCTTCAGAGCCCTTGAAATCACAGAAGAGAGACAATGCCTTCTCCATCAGCAGCACTTTCTGGAAGACCAAGAAGGAGAAAGCTCCTGTGAAGGAGGAGAGCGTGACCACAAAGCAAACAAAATCCTGGGATGTTACCACTACCAACTGCTCAGCCAACCAGAACTTCAGCAAGGTGGATTGGTTCAAAGGGCTGGAGCCCAACTTCCAGCAGTTCCTGCTCTATCGGCACTGCCGCTACTTCCCCATGCTGATCAACCACCCGGAGAAGTGCAGTGGGGATGTCTACCTGCTCATCGTGGTCAAGTCCATCATCACGCAGCACGACCGCCGCGAGGCCATCCGGAGGACCTGGGGCCAGGAGAAGGAGCTGGAGGGCAAGAGGATCAGGACGCTGTTCCTGCTGGGCACGGCCTCCAAGGAGGAGGAGAGAGCCAATCACCAGAAACTGCTGGATTACGAGAACCACATCTATGGGGACATCTTGCAGTGGGATTTCCTGGACAGCTTCTTCAACCTCACCCTCAAAGAGGTCCATTTCCTGAAGTGGGTTGACATCTACTGTGACAACGTCCGCTTCATCTTCAAAGGCGACGACGATGTGTTTGTGAGTCCCAGCAATATCCTGGAGTTCCTGGAGGACAAGAAAGAGGGAGAGGACCTCTTTGTTGGGGATGTCCTCTACAAGGCCAGGCCGATCCGTAAAAAGGAGAACAAGTACTACATCCCCAGTGCCCTCTACAACAAAAACATCTACCCACCCTATGCAGGGGGTGGGGGCTTCATCATGAATGGAGCCCTGGCCAAGAGGCTGCATAAAGCCTCAGAGACACTGGAGCTGTACCCCATCGATGACGTCTTCCTAGGGATGTGCTTGGAGATCCTTAAAGTATCACCTGTTGGGCACGAGGGCTTCAAAACTTTTGGCATTGTGAAAAACAAGAACAGCAAGATGAACAAGGAGCCATGTTTTTACCGGAGTATGTTGGTGGTTCATAAACTGCTGCCTCCAGAGTTGCTCCAAATGTGGGACTTGGTCCACAGTAACTTGACGTGCTCAAGAAAACTCAATGTCCTTTAGCTCAGTCTCTCTGGAGAGTTGGGACTGCAGGAGCTGGGACAACTGATCCCTGCTCTGGGGTGGGGTGAGCCTCTGCTGGTGGCACATGAATCCTTCAGAGGCCCTGCCCTCCGGGGTGAGGAGGGCAAGAGACGCTGCGCTCGCGGGCAGGGTTTGCGATAGTGTTTGTTCCTGTACTGTATTGTGGTTCACTTATCTCCAGCTGGGTTGGGGGTTACTGAAAAAGAGAGAAAACCCAACAAAACATGACAAGTCTAGCACCAAATGGAGAGAGGGCAAAGAGGTTTGTGCTCTGCTTTAGGTACCTCCTCCACAGCAGCATGATCAGTGGAGGGGTGGAGGGAGGTAAGGAGGGATGTGGCACTGGCATTTTTTGGAGATGTTCAGGGTCTGGCTATCCAGGGAAGCTGCTCCAAGGGAGTTCAGCCAATTACAAGTTCATAGGCCCCTCCCGACTAAAAAATCATGGGATTTTATTTGTTATCTGAAATTTCCCCTCCATGCAAGGTTTTGGTAACATTAACCCTGTGTGCATTGGGTTCACCCCAACCAAAGTCCTCTGTGTCCCCATATGCAGCTGGGGGAAGGGGCTCTTCTCTGAGGCCGGCCCTCAACAGCCCTGAGTCCCCATTAGGGTTTCAGTCTGGCAGTTGGGGGACTGGGGTCCTTGTCCCTGTCAGAGGGTCCCAGTTAATGGTGGCTCCCAGCACCAGCCTGGACTGTGCTTGGCTCCCCAGCCCCTCTGCAGCCTCACTGCACATGTCCTCAGAGGAATGCAGCCAGTTGAAATTCCTCAGGGATTTGTTCCTCCTGGCAGGAAAGAGGCTGGGCCAGCTGCCCTTGCCTGTGGCCAAGGAAGCGGTGGAGAAAACTGGTGGCCCCCCTTGGAGTGCCCCAGGGCTTTATCACTTCTGGAACCCCACTTCCAGGGCATCCCAGGGGGTGCTGTGGGGAGACCCTCTCTGTGCTGCACAGCTGCCCTTGTGTCTTTACCTTGCAGCACCAAAGGCCCTGTGTGTGGTTGCTTTGGGTTCAGCCCTGGTTTGTCAGCAGCTGTGATGCTCCAGGGTAGGTTGAAGACATTGGTCCTGCTCTGGCATGAGAAGCAGTGTCCAAGGGGACAAAGTGAAGGAAAGCTGGTGTTTCACACATCTGCTCCTCTCAGGGTTGTTGCAGTGTTTATTCTATGGGCTGAGAGGCAGGACCATGACAGGGAATGCTGTCATGAGACATGGCCTTTTTTCTTCGGGCTGAAAGGGCCACGAGGGGAGACCTGGGCTGGCTGCTGTGATGGAAACCACCCAACAGAGAGACATGTGGCCACACAAGGGCCATGGATGCTCTCCAGCCACTGGCTGCAGGCATGAGCAAAGCCACAGGAATGTGCAAAGCCACACATGTTCACACACGTGCTCCCAGGCACAGGCTCTGCTCACACAGATGTCCCTGTGTGTAGGGCAGGCACGCCCAGATGTCCCTGCTGGGGGTGGACACACAGAGCCGCATCCATGGCCCTGACCACGCACAGAGAAACATGGGCACAGATGCCCTTACTCTCCCTCTCCGGTGCCAGACATTGAAAGGAAAAAATTTTTACTACCTCAAAGGTCCCCCTGTGCAGTGCCTTTTTTTTCCTTTCTTTCTTTTTCTTAACGCGTTTTGGAAACGGGCCTGTTTCATTTACTCCAAGTACATTCCCCAGGTTAGAAAACAAACTCAAAAAGGGCATAAACCAGTCAAAAAGGGCACCCACACACCAAGCCACACCACTCTCAAAATGGCCCTGCTCAGATGAGACCCAGATTTGAAGAGGAGGAAGAGAAAGAGCCAGTGCTGCCCAGGGCTCAGCTGGTGGTGATACTGTGAAATTTGATGTACAATGCACCAGGTCCCTGGAGCAGCAGGGCAGAGTCCTGAGGGTATTTTTGGTACCCATTGGGATTAGGCAGCACACAACTCTTTCTTTTTCCCCTTCCCTCCCTCCTTCCAACAGGAGTGAGTTCAGAAATACTTTCCAAGTTGATACCTCCATAATTTATATCAGGTACAGTACTTTAGGCTGTACATTTATCCTGGATGCAGGGTCAGCTCTTGCTCTCCATAGCAATGTGTATGGTGAGCCAGGGCTGTGTGCAGACATCTCTCAGTGTTGTTCTTCACCTGGTGGGACCTGTACAGAGAAACTTTGTAGAGTTTGGTGAATATTCTAGTTTCTAAATAAAGGTTAAAAGAAGAAAAAATCCTACAAGCCTTCACCTTGTGTCATTACTAGTGAGTTTTTGCTGGGAACAAAATCTGGCAATGGGCTAGAGTGAAAAAACTACTCCTTGGAGTAGGCATCTGGGGACTGTAGCTGCCCTGTTCCAGTTTGGCACAGCTTCCTTGTGGAGCCTGGCACGGTAACAAGGCTGCTGGGTATTTTCTCTATTTCATGCACTCCTCCACCTCCATTTCAAACTAAACTTCAGATCCTCCTCGTGCCCTGCAGGGAGGAGCTTCTCAACCAAAAGCCACCTCAGCAGGCTTGGAAACTCACTGATTTTGTTAAATACTCCTTTGCAGAAGGAGATGGGCACCTCCTGTCCCTGTCACCCTCCTCACAGCACGACCTTGTTCACAGGCAAAGCACCACCATGAGGTAACACAACCCCTGGGCATCAGGTTTGGACCTGGCTGGGGTGAAGAGGAGGAACACCACAGATGAGCCTCGTGGGTCTCACCTTGGTGTTTGGGCACCGGTGGGGCTCAGTTTCCAGAGCTGGCACCCAGCTCAGTCACTCCCGGTGCTGGTGAGCAGAGAGGCCAGCAAAGGGAACCAGGGCATACGGTATTTGGAAGGCTGGGCCATCTGCCACTGGGGCTGGCTTCTCCAGGGCACCAAAAATTTCATATGCATGGAGAAATTGCAAACGCTGAGTGGATGCACTCATGGATACTCCTACCCTTTCCCTCTCCGGTGTGACCCCGCACTGTCACGCACCAGCGCGGGGTGCCACTGCAGGGTACTGGAGCGCGAGCGAATGCTGCAGGCAGGATGGCAGGGTGCGGGAGCGGGATGAGGGCCCCTGTGGCGCTGTGGGAGCGGGTCAGGCCCGAGGGCTCTCCCGGCAGGAATCACCCGCTCGGGCACGGCGGGAAGGACGCGGCGCGCGGGCGGCTGCTGCCCCCTGGCGGCCGGGCCCGCCCCTCCGACCATTTGCCGCCGGGCCGCGGCTCCAAAATGGCCGACGGCGAAAGGCCGGGGAGCTCCGGGCCGGGACTGGTGACACAAACCCTCCAGCTGGTTTTAGACACAGGCAATCGCCTTTGGCGGAGGGCTCGATGTTGGGAAGGTAGGGATAAGCGGCGACAGCAATACAAAGAGGGGCTGCAAAGGCTCGGCAGGGCAGGGCAGGTGCCAGGAGGGTGGAACAGTCAGTGACTGCTGCCGGGGGTGGAGGTCACTGGCACGGGCCAAATGCCAAAGGCCAGGGCAGGGGTAGATGACACCGTGCCCAGGAAGGCTCAGATACACAGCCCTACTTTCTGCACCCGCGTTTTCTGCACCCACAGGTCTGGGAAAACCATGAACTCCAACAGCTGGCACGGCAGGACTGCACCCTATGCCGGGCTAGCAAAACTGGCCAGTGACCACTGCCACAGGACTGGCCAGGACCCTGCCCCTTCAACCTCAGGCTGGTGCCTGACCTTGCATGAGGAAGGGGCAGCAGGCCCAAGTTTGGTTACAAACAAGCAACCACTTATCCCAAACTCCTGTTTATGTATTTGCTTCACACTTGGGGACAAGAGGAGAAAATTTGGAATGAAGCACCAGAGAAAATGCCTGTAGGAGAGAGCAACTGAACTGCAGGGCCTTAGTACAAGATCTGATTTACTTTGTTTAAAAAGAAAGTAGAAAAGCAATTGGCTAGCAAGCACCATCACAGCATCTTCATTTAAGAGAAAAAAAAGGAAATAAAATATGGTTGTGGTTAGAGCTTACCTTAGCCATTATATTCTTCCCCCTTCCTTCCTGCTAACACAGCACACATACACTGCTGGGAGCTGACAGACTAGAGCAAAGCAGGACAGAAGCTGCTGCTGTGACACCAATGACCTTAACCCAAGAGAGGGAAAGCTACAGACAGCCTGTTTCTCTCAGCCTGGCAGCTTCTTTTAAGTGGCACAGAAGTAACACGAACCAGTTTAGGTCCTTTAATCTGTCCAAGACAGGGTGCTGAAGCACAAATGATAAAACATTTTGCATTTTTACAGCAAAAATGCTACAGAAGTTTATAGGAAAAAAAAATTTTGTACATGGGTAAAACATTATAAATTCAAGACAACTCACAGACAAGGGGTAAAATTCCCACATCTATCGCTTTTTGTTTTAAAAAGTTCATTTGAACATGCAAGCAGTCAAAATTGCTTGCTCTCTCTTCCTTGAAATGAAAATTTTATCTTCCAAGTGGCTCACAGTACTGCTACGCTTCTTGGAATGTCCTCCGAAGGCTCCGCCAAGATCAAAGGAGAATAAAAACCCCCGGAGTCCTTTCAGATAGTCTCGGAGAGCAGGAGAAGAGAAAGGAAAGGGGAAGTTTATTCAAACTTGATCTTCTTCCCTTGTGGCTTGTGATCTCCACCTCCTCCTCTGCCTCCTCGGAAGCCACCTCCTCTACCTAGAAAGAAAATTATTGCAAGAAACAGTTACTGGTATAGTATTTATGATATATACCATATATACATATATATATATATATATACACACACATACATACATACATATACACACACAAATAGATTGCACATCCAATGCTCTGTGGTAGCTCCACAGCATAACCTTAAGAATGGCTTTGGGTTCGTTTCTGAGCACACCCCCTCCAAACAGCAGCATTTCCTTCCTCTTACCTCCAAATCCACCTCTGCCACCACCTCTGCCACCAAATCCACCTCTTCCTCCTCGGCCACCTCCTCTGCCACCACGACCACCAAATCCACCGCCACGCTGAAAGTCACCCTTTGGCTTGGCAAAATCGAGGGTCACTTTGTTTCCATCTATCTCTCCATCTTCCATGGCTTCTTTAGCTGCTTTGGCATCTTCGGCAGAGCTGAAGTCCACAAACCCAAACCTAGGAAATGGGTTACAACAGTGACAGTCAGTCACATTCCATGAGCTGCAGCACCACCTGCAGGCTCCTGACAGAAATCCTGTCGGAATCAAACACGAGCACTTCTGCATCCCACAGGATTGTCACTTGTAGGACAGCAGTGGCTAATCACAATCGATGGAGTCCCACTGTGAGTTTGCCAGTGCTGAACAGGTAATTTTCTTCTCGTGCGAATCCATCAGCTGCCATGGATTTTTTGGCAGGAAGGAGCTCATTGAGAAGTAGTGAAAAGTGAGCATGTGTTGCCCTCCACCAGTGGAGCCAAAGCTGAGTGTTCTCTGCTCCCATCCCGTTTGCCAGTTTCACAGAACCACCCACATGAGCATGAGAAACATCCTGCATTGCAGAGATCAGCTAAAGTGAGGTGCTCTGTAGCACCTGAACCTATCCCAGGTGATGTTTAACCTACCCTTTAGATGATCCAGTGTCTCTGTCTGTGACTATTCTTGCACTTATTGAGCCTTCAAAGGATTCTCTCAACGTCTCTTCTGTGGTGTCCTCAGAAAGGCCTCTGACAAACAATGTTTTGCTTTGCTCTGTGAAAAGGGAGTACATTCAGAAGTCATTCAGAGTCATTCAGCCTAAGCAAGGCAACCTTCAGCTTCATAATATCACATCCAGCTTGCATTACTGGCTCCCAGAAGAGCTTTCAGGAATAAAGCAATTGTTTTCAAGTAACAGCTCAGGCACCTGAAGTCCAGGAAAACTTTTTCAGGACTGCAGTTAAGAGCCTGACATCAAAGGAATTCCACCAGCCAACCTGATACTGCCAAATTAAGTTTGCCTTGGTCCCTTTTTTAATATAGATGCTTGCACCTTATCAACAGTGGTAATACCTAACTGTACAGACACTGCTGGATCAGCACTTGACTATCTAGAGGAATTTGACAACAGTTTCATCAGCATTTCAGATAATCAGTCATCATATCCAGCACACTTGCTTACAATGCAAGTCTTACTCCACTGGCATGTTTTTTGTTTTTTTTTTTAAAGCAGCCCCAGGTTTGCCTGGATGGTGCCCTCCTGCCACAGCTGGAGATTAAACATGAAACACTTACGACTGAATCCACCTCCTCCTCCTCCTCCTCCTCGTGCATTCGTATTCCCTTTCTGCCATGATGGTGAACTGAATTCCAGTCTGATTGTTCTGCCTTCGATCTCTGTGTTGTTACAGGAATTCAACGCCTCTCTGGCATCCTCAGCTGTGGCAAAATCTACAAATGCATACCTATGTGCAGAGGAAGATGCCAGTCAGCCTGGGAGCAACAAGGGATACCTGGAGGCAAGTCAGTTGCAATGCCAGCCTGGGGGTCAGAAGTAAGACACAACATACCCTTTAGGCCTGCCCTGGTTGTTCTGTGGCACCTTGATGGAAGAAGCTTTCTTGAACACTTCTTGGAGAGTCTCTTCTGTAGCAGCGTATGAGAGGTTATTGACAATTAGGGTCTTTGACTCTCCTCCTGTGGGGAAAAGTGATTGCTGTTAAGCGCAAGTTTGGAGAAGGAGAGCTCTCTTCCTCTAGTTACCAGACTCTGCCAAAGGGTAAGAATCCCTGTTGCCCTTTCCTCACCGCAAGGTGAGGCACAAAGCCAAGTCCAACCCTGTTTTGGTCACCTAGACCGGTTGCGCTCCCCCCCCACCTTGGTCTGAAACAAGCAGTAGAAACATGAAATGCACAGGACGCAGAGCACAAGTCAGGAAAAGGTCTGGTATATTAATTTTCTTGCAGTATTTTTAAGTTGTCATACCCCCCAGGAACTTCTGAAACAAGTCGAAATGAATCCTGAATGTCATCTGTATGCATGTTACCAAGTATGGACAGTACCTTTCTGATGTTCTTGCTGGCTCTTTTCGCCAGTGAAGTCAATGACCACAGCACGACCCTCAATTTCTGTGCCCTGCTTCTCCTCCAGAGCTTTGTTTGCCTCAGCTTCTGTTTTAAATTCAACATAGGCCATCCTACAGCACAGAAAAGAACGTAAGCAAACATCTCCTCCCGGGAATGATAAAGTTCACGTTAAAAGCGGCAAAAAGTAGTACAACTAATACAGCAGGTTCCTTAAGGCAGCCAAAGGACATGTAAGCTTATCAGAATATGCCAAAAGCTAAAGGAATAGCAAACACATAACAGTCCCCTCAGCTACACACCCTTTGCTGTTCCCATCCTTGTTCATCACTATCCGGACTTCCAATGCGTTTTCAAACACCTCCCTGATTTCATCCTCGGTTAAGCGGTAGGGCAGGTTCTTCAGAAACAGTGTTCTGGCATCTCTCTCTGCAAAGACAAAGTTACTTTCAGGTTACCAGCTAAAAATCCCTCCTCATCTACACTGCCAGTTCAGTGAGACTCAGCAAGTTGATCCACCAGAAATTAACAGCAAGCATTCACATTTTCAGAAGCTGCAAAAGCAACTGTAACACAATGAAACTACTGTACTTCACTTAAGGGCATCAAGTTCAAAAAACAGGTCCTAAAGCTTCGGAAAGAAACACTTTTCTTCTTCAGCCTTCCCAATATGCACTATTTCTTGGGATCACATTTGCAGATATTCCAGTCTGAACTTGCCTATCTGTATGTCAGCATTTTAGAAACTTTATTATAGAGGGCCCAAAGCAGCCAGAGCTGCCATGAAAGAGCAGAAGAGCAGCCATCAGTAACACTCCAAGCCCCCATTGTGACTTTTCTCTGACATCCACAGGTATCCAGAGTTGTGGGCCATACCTTTCTTGTTTTCTTTCATAGTTTCCTTGCTCTTCGCTTTTTCCAATTTAATTTCCAAACCCATTAACTTCTTTCCATTCATTTGGAGAGCTTTATCCAGATCCTCAGCAGATGAGAAGTCCACATAGCCAAAACGCCTGAAAGAACAGCATCCTTCAGATCTCAGCTGATCCATCTCTGGCAGCAGAGACCATGAACAGAAACCCAACACCAGAGAGGTCCCCACTGGTCAAATTCTAGGCAAACTTAAACCCTCATCAGTACCGTGGCTCCTCCATCACTACCAAGCAACCACCCCAGCCATCTTGAGGGGAACCAGCACCAGCACACTTGCACCCCTCCAAATAAATGACTACCATTTAAAAGAAATGAGCAGCAAAACTCTATTGATGAACTCACTTGGAAGCACCAATTCTGACATCTAAAACTTCAATATTCTTCTTCCCAAAGAATTCTCTGAGGCCAGTCTTCAGCTCATCAAACTCCTTGGTGCAGACCAAATTTCCAACAAATACGGAGAAAGCTGATGTGGGCCCTTTAGTTGGAAAGATAACAAAGCAGGGGGTTTTTTTTAATGCAGCTTTTAAAACTGGGAGCCAGACTTCAGAGAGCTTTAGCACATCAGTTTTTGCTCAAAAGTGACATCACATTTCAGTATTAAGTCCCTTATAATCATCATTTGTGCTGGGAAACCCCACCCCTGACATCCCGGACCTTCACAGTAACACTCCTCACGCAACAGAGTCCAATCCCAGTCCATGAAACAAGCATCTTTTGATGATTCCACATCACTTACCATCTGTTTTCTTTTTCTTGGCCTCTGGTGCACTTTTATTGGCCATTTCTTTCTTCCTCTTTCCAGGTGTTTCCTTGACAGGTTCTGTGAAAGAAAACAAAAAAACACTGAAAAATACAGAACTTTTCCTACACTGAATCAACACAGGAGCATTAATGTTTACACCAGTCATACACAAGACATTCTCTTGTCACTCAGCAGCTGCTCCTCAGCACAAAACATCACACATAACAGGACAACATTTTTGCTCCGGCATCTTTCCTGTTTTTAAAGAATTAAGGTCTCAAAAACATTTAAACTTACTTTCATCCTCACTTTCCTCCTCAGCATCCTCTTCATCCTCCTCTTCATCATCCTCCTCATCGTCATCCTCCTCATCATCTTCCTCATCTTCAGATTCTGCTGCCTTGGCTTTCACTGGGGCAGCCTTGGCTGGAGTGGTTTTCTTCACTGGAACAGGGGCTGTGTCCATGGCTTCATCTTCAGACTCTGAAACAAGATGAGCACAATATTCAACAGTTCCATACTAAGCTCCTTTTGAAACTAAGAAAACAAAATGCTATTAAGCAAAATGTTTCTCACACGTCCTTAAGTTTGTATGCTCTTAGGAGAAAATTTTAGTTCAGTTAATTTTTACAAAAGCTGTGTCTCTCCCTTGAATTTTACTGCATTACAAAAATCCCAATACCTATTCATTAAGAGTAAAGTTTACTAACAGTAGCAAATGAAGCAATTCAGCAACATGGACAACAGCAACCAGCTTAAATCAGCTGGTCCCACGCTGCATCTCGCCCACTGTCCATTAAGTTACTGCCCTTCCCTCAGCTCCCTGTGTTTAATAATTGAACATCTTATACCATCCTCTTCTTCATCATCCTCATCATCCTCTTCATCCTCATCCTCCTCCTCAGATTCCTGCTTTGCTGGCACAACTGCAGGCTTTTTGGCTGGTACTGCTGCAGGCTTTTTGGCTGCAGGCTTCACAGGCATTGGTGGCTCCTCTTCCTCATCTGCACCAACAGTACAAGTCTTTACTAGTAAGGTTCAATAGGTGAGTGGTATAGGTAAAAAGTACTCAGAGCTTCCCAAGCTTTTGTCCAAAAGTTTAGAAAAGAGCAATCAAACAAGGAGATGCTTTGCAGGCCACATGTAAGGCAGCTGCAGCCCATGTTCTCCTCCAAACTTTACCCATTGCTCACCTCTCCTTTGTAACCTTTTTAATCAATGAAACCTCCCCCACAAGTATTAAATTATAAAGCTTTTAATTCCAAAGGTACTCAGATTTAATGACTTGACTGAACCAGCTTTAGTTAATGCAGATTTAAAAAGTTACTTACCAGAATCTTCCTCTTCTTCATCATCCTCATCGTCATCATCTTCATCGTCTTCTTCTTCACTCTCCTCCTTCTTGGCATTCTTTCCATTTTTTGCTCCTTTGGTTAGGACAGCAGCCTTTTTAGGAGTTGGAGTAACAGCCTTTTTGGGCTGTGGAGTAGCCACAACCTTTTTTGCAGGTGTAATTGCCTTTTTCGCAGGAGTAGCAACTTTTTTTGCAGGGGTTGCAGCCTTTTTGGCTGGGGTAACAGCAACTTTTGGTGTTTTTTTCTGGGGGATCATCTGCAAGACACATTAGTGTAAGACTAATGCTGGCCTCATTACATCACTATCAAGCAAACAGCAACTGAAATCTAAAGCATATCCCCAATCTTAACTGCCCATCCTGATGAATCAATAAAGTTCAAATCCAGCTTTCTCATGCTTTTAAGAGCCTGCTTATGGAGCATCAAAGCATTCCTAAATTCCCTGGTCCTTAAGTTAGATCAGTGATGTTCAATAGCATTCAGCACCTTGGAATTTTTACACTTACACATTATCTGCATGTGACAGATCTCATATTGCTCATTACTAGGGCAATTAAGTACCCACTTGCTTATTGGCTTTAGGACAACTTCAAGACCCCAGCAGCACTTCCAAAAGCCTGGAAGTACAGAATTAGCAGCTGAGCTATTTTTCCCCACGTTTCTTTGACCTTATAAAATCCAGTTAACTCTTTAGCCACAGTTTAGTGAAGAACACCGACTGTTTATTAATGCCCTGTTACAGTGTAACCCAGAACGCTCATGACACTTCTGTAACACGTGCATCCTTTTAAACTCCATCTCTGGATCAATCACCTCTTCTCCGCTGCTTTCATCTAGCTCAGAGGACTCCTCTTCCTCACTTTCCTCGAACTTTTTCGGGGGAGGAGCCAATTTTTTCTGCTTGATCTGATTCTTCGGGGTCTGAAAGAGAGCGCGACCAGCAGGTTTAGCTCCCGTGCTCAGCCGGGTCGCCTGCGAGCGCTCGCTCGGGCGGACAATTGTCCCCACCACGTGGCCGCCCTCCCGCCCCCGCGGCGCTCAAGGGGCCTTCCCGGGGGCTGCGGGGTCGCGCCCGCCGGCGTGCGGGGCCTTCCCGGGGGCGCCGCGAGCTCCCACGTGCTCGCTGTCCCCGCGCCCCACGTGGCCGCACTGTGACGTCGCCCCGCCCCCCCCCCCATCCC